>JAAOAJ010000002.1:0-85701 GCA_013781345.1 Fusarium coicis | reverse complement strand
GTGGGGGGGGGGGTGGGCGGGGTTGGTGCTGCTGGAGGGGAAACATGGCAGTGCCGTGGCGGGAGTGGGAGCAATGGCCTGGAGCAGCCACTTCGTCTTTTTCACCTCAACATTCACTAAATCTTTTCAATTTCTAGAAAAACAGTGAAAGGGACATGATGTCACATGCATAATGCCACATCAATCTTGGCAATCGTGGTATGTGGCGCTGATATCGTGGTCGAAAAGGAGGAGTGCATGTCCTCGTTGCTGTTCTGCCAGTGGAGAAGAAACTGCAGCAAAAGCAGCTAGAATCTGCACTGCAAAGAGCCTAAGGACTGCATATCAACTGTAAAATGTCCATTAATCTTTGTTGTTCACACGTCCAACTGCATTACTGTTCAAGCCACATCCTCTAATCCCTTTGTTGTATCCCTGTTCACTCCCTAAAGAATACATCGAAACAAAGCTAAGCTGGTATAATACTCAAAAAGACCAAAGACCAGATATACTAACCCTCAGACGCTCCTCGATATCTTGCGATTCCTCCGCTTCTAGCTTCCCTCATCCCGCCGTATGAACATCTCCACGACAGTCCGCGCTCGATCCCTCGACCCCTTTTCCTTTTCGTCTACACGACAGACCAGTGGGCCTACTATCTCGGCATATCTACGTTCACGCATCTTGCGCTTCTTGGTGTCCTCGTCCTCTGCGTTGCCGCGGCGAAAGCTCAGACGGCGGGAGAGACCGCCTTTGGGTTCGTTTGTCACCGGTGTGAGCTCTGATGCTGCGCGGGAGAGAGTAGCTGTGAGGAAGACGAATGCAATGTTGTGGTTTGGTGCTGATGAGAGGATATCCAGGATCTGTGTCTTGGTGTCGGACCAGGCGGTCATTGGTAAGGATTTCACGTTGGGTAATGATGTTAAAATCTTGGCCCAGAGTTGAGTCGGGATCAGACCATCCGTGAGAGATTCGAGGAAGAGTAACAAGATGGATGAGACGGCTTCTAACTTGAACGACGCAGGCCATTCTAATGGAAGCGCATCAAGAAGAGAAGCATCATTGTCCAGGGCAGACACAAGCTTGACCTTTGCATCCTGCATATCCGCCTCTCCAACCCTCCACGTCGAAGCCTCAAGGGGCCATCCAGGATCCCGCGGCAGTACTTCCTCCTCAAGCATCGTCGACTCAGCCAGACTTCGTTCAACCAGCGTCTGCACCACCTCAGTGAGCTTGAAGAGCTCCTTCGGTGCTGAGCAATGGATATCCGAGTCGTAAGCAATCGCCCCCTTGATACCCGACTTCTCGGCAAACTTTCTGATTCCGCCGTCAGGGATTCTTATCAACTCTGCGATGGAGCGCCCTACACAAGAAGGTTGCCAGATTCCGCGCACGGGAATGAAGTGGTCCCGACCGTCTTCTATGCGAAGAACCAGGACCTCTTCGATCTTGGCGCGCGCTTCGTTCAATGCCCGTATGTGAGAAATGGCTGAGACTTGGAGTTCCAGCAACACCAATGCTGTTTCTCCTGGATCGAGTGTAACTGTTTCACCCAATGGCTCTTGGGACTCTTCATCTGCTGACAAGAATGTGGGTTTCAACCATACAGGGATAGCATTGTCACCGTCTTCTGTCGTCGGCTTCGTCACAAACGAGAATGTTGCCGGAACGCTACCAGTATTTGCAACCGTCAGATGCCGAATCTGCTTTTCGAGGGGTGTAACGTCTCCAAAATCGACGATATTCTCTTCATTGCCATCGCTGCCTTCCACGACAACCGTAATGCCTGGTCGGCCCTCATTTTCCGCTCTGTCAAGCTCTCGCGCCACTTCTGCATGGATCTTTGCCTTGAGCTCCGGTACAACAGCGTCGTAGTCGAGGGTGAAGATTGAAGTGATGGGCTTGTGGTCAGACGATGTGATGCGTTGATGTGAAGCGTAGATCTCCAAGTGTATGCGGTCACGGAAGCCCTCCTTTGTAACAAGCTCCTCGGCTTCAGGGTCATCATTATCCTCGTACTCATCATATCCCAAATTGTCAGTTGATGACATTGGATCCTCCCCGTCAGCATCGGGGTCATAACTAAACAGCACGTCCTCATCCTCTTCGAGACCCCTGGACTTCATCTCTGCATCTTTCTTCTTCGCCTCTTCCTCATCTTTAATCTTTGTTTCATAATCTTGTTTATCTTTTCGTGTTCTAAATAAGATACGGTCACACCAGCTTGGAGCTCGTTGCTTCTCACTTGAGTCAAAGAGGCCAACTGTACCAATATCGTATTTGTACGTTGGTAGAAAGGTGATTGGCCCTTCTTGCCAACCATCGTGGAAAGCTTTGCGTTGCTTGATAACTCTTCGTAATTGATCATGCGGTAGCAGTGAATCGATGGTGGCCTGCAGAGAAGTGGGATCCTGGCTTGGATCTTCGGGGAAATCGTCAGGGTCTGGTAGATCGTCTGCAGTATCAAAGCTCTCTTCCCGCGAATGCAGTGACACTCTCGTAGAAGACTCATCGTCGCTGTCCGAACCCTTCATGACAATCACACCTCGTTCATCAAGAGGCTTCGAGTCCTCGTCTGCACCATATTCACCTCTAGCATGCAGCGTGAGCAGTCGACGGATATCGTCGCCAGGTATTCCATCTAGTCGAAAGTTCAAGTCTCCGAACCAGAATGCAAGATCTTCATCTCCAATCTTTTCGCCCTCGTCTTCCTCAACGCCTGAGTGAACGATTGGGTCGAATTGAGTGCGTGAGAGAACCTGGCCGACATCCCAACATCGCCGGTCCAAATACGAAGAGCCAGCACCACTAGCCAAGTGGCTATTTATAAAAACCATGCGAGTTGTCTCGCCAAGCAGCAATCGCGTCGTCACGGCCCCCTTGTTTCCAAAATAGCCTAGCAGGCCCGTACCAACTTGTTTGGTACTGACGTTGCTAATAGTCGATGCAATTTCTGGAGAAGCATAGACCAGCAACAACAAGCCAGTCATTTGTTCCGCAGTGATAAGTTCGTATCCTTTAGGCAATGCTGCTTCCAAGGCCGCTTTCCATTTGTCCATAACACTTGTGTCCGTATATACTGCTCGATTCATATACTCCTTGGTCGTGTTGAGGTCTACTATTTCCTGAAGTCCCAGTACATAAAGGCCAATATCACCCCCGGCAGTCAAATGCGGCTTCGAACTGCCATTGTCCGTATCATCCGTCTCCACGGCACTATTTTGTGAGAGATTCAGAGACGTCAATTGCTGATCCAAGCCTTCGCCGTGTGTGAACCAGGTCGCGAGGTCTTTATCAGTACCCGTGCACGCGGCAACGTTCCACGTCCCGATCTTGACCTTTAGGCTATGTGGACGCACGAACTCGGGTCGTCGGGCATGAACGGCTTTAGCTAGAGACTGAGGCGTCGCGGAGGTGGGATCCCCCAGTTCAGAACCAGGGGATTGGTCATTTTCGTCGGCCATGGACGCCGTTACTATAGTATTTGGCGAGAGAGACGAGTTATATACACGGCGCCGTCTCGAGATATCGCGGGGAGGTCGATTTGTAGTTCTCTAGATCATGACTTCGAACAACCTAGCTCTACCGTTGGCGCAAGGCAAGACAAGGGATGTTTGGGTCGTGTGAGCACCAAAAGAATGTTGAGCTAATTAGAAGAAGAGATAAAAGGGAGATAAACCTCAGCTTTAAACGTATGACGTCGAGCTGCACGGCTACCGTAGTCTAACGTTAAAATGGTGGTGTAGGAAACCTACCTACCTAGGGTCCAGCTCAGCGCCCCGCGGCAGCGTCATCTTGCGCCTTATCGATAAGCCAGGAGCGCCCAAGCATGCGCACTCGTGCCTCTCGTAGAGTAAACTTCAATCTCCATACCACAGCCAACTGTCGACCACACGATCATCTTCTGGGGCCCTGATATCATACGTACACGACCCATCGGCCTTGATCTATCCTTTGTGACAAGGCTATCCGTATTTCCAACTAGCGATTACGCCTCCACCTACATATCGTGCCCAACATCAAACAACAACAATAACTATCATGAGCCGACAAACACCACGAAAGGCTCGTCATAGCCGTCAGCCGTCAAACCGTATCCCCGCCGTTTCAGACTATGAATCCGATGCCGCTGCCATACATGCCGATTATGCGCCGCCACCTCCACGCACTAATACTGAGCTTAACCTCTCTGTCCTCCAACGTTACCTCCCCTCCATCCACACCATCCTCAGTATAGCCGCCAACGCTGTCATCTACACTTTCGACAGCGCTTCAGAAAGCTGGGAGAAGTCAGGAGTCGAAGGCACTATGTTTGTCTGCGCGCAGAGTCCGCTCCCTGAAGATCCAGGTCAGCGAGCACGAGCTTGTGTGTTTGTTCTCAACAGACGGGGACTTGACAACGTGATCGTGGACCTTTCACGGGTCACACATGCAGAGGTGTCTGGGGAGCTCGTCATTATGAAGGTTGAGGGCGAATGGCAGGAGGGTGGCAAGGTACTGGGAGTGTGGATTCACAACGATAAGGACGAAACGCGAGAAGTAAACGCTGCCATCATTCAAGAAGCTTGGAAGATTGCACGGTCGGCGGGTCCAGTTGAACCACAAGGTCCCGAGGCTGGTCCAGCCATGCAGGCGATGGGTAAGAGGCTGAGTCTGAGTGATCTGTTCGGATCAGGAAATGGTCTCAATATTGGACACTAGGTGTCGTCCAAGGTGCATCAAAAGTCTGAGGCTGAGGAATCGAAGAGCGAGAGATCGAATGAGTCAAGAAAATCTGCGATCTCGACAAGGTCTAGGGAATCCAAGAAGTCTAAGGTCTCAACAAGATCTGAGGTTTCGGTCAGATCTGGGGGGTCAACGGTGTCGAGAAGGTCCGGAAAGCGCGGGAAACCATTTAAGCTTATGAAGGTAAAGGCACCTGAGGACTCCGATACAGAGAAAAGCGAATCTGGGAAGTCAGAATCAGGAGAGTTGGAGCGGGTGCAGTCGGTTTATCATATTCCAGAGTCTGAGAAATCGGAGTCTCCGGGGTCGGAGTCCGAAGTTGACACCGAGTACGAAGCTGACGCAGAGTAGAGCTCCCACGATGTCCAGTTGATTTTCGGTCTCAGGAGTATGTGAATGTAATCAACCGCTTCAGCTTCAGCGTTTACATGGACATAGGCTAGAGCAGTCCCAATAGCTAGTACTTGCACAGTTTTCGCCCAAAAGGCAGGGCACAAAAGCTCAATAATGAAGAATCATAGCGGCCTGCACAAAAACATGCGTTTCCATAAGCCCACAATGGACTATGTCTATTTGTGCATGATATTCATATCGTTGGCAAGTATCTACAAGCAGAAAGCACCTATACGCCGTTCCCCCCAACCAGATAAGTTGTAGAAGCCAACCCAAAGCCTAGACCGTGCCGCTGATGCTCAACTCCCGAATCTCCTGCAACACCTGCTCCACTCTGGCGTCTAGTTGTCCCTCGGCATACTGATCTCTGGTGTCAGCATCAAGGTACTGCTGCACTTGCGCCATGCGCGAATACGCCTCTGCACAGAAACGCAGCTGGATCTTGACGAGGGCTTCGAAAGTGGGGTCGAGGTACGGCACACGAAGATCGATAAGTTGGGGTAGCTCGGTGCTGAGTTGCTCGTTCAGCTGCTCGTAAGCAGCCTTTGCCATCTCCATCTCCTTCTCGGTCCGGGGCAGCTTCGTGGCGTCCTTGTCGGGCTTCTCGGCGAGGCGCTTCACCTTTGCGCGGAGGGCGTCGTAGTCGAGCAGTTTGTGAGCGCGCTTCTTAATCGCCTCGTTGACGTCGGGGAAGTAGGCGCAGAACCGTGTGATGGGGTCGAGAACGGTTGTTCGGTAGGGCCCATCGAGGGCTTTGATGGTTTCGGCGTCTAGATCTTCAACGGCCTGCTTGTAACTTCTGCTGACACCGTCTTTCGCGCCTGAGTCGCCGTAGAACGCATCTATCGTCTCGGCGATTCGCATTTGTGATGCGGTCATGGCTGGGTTCGGGTTTTAGTATCGAGCTTCATGTGTCGCAGATCATGAGCGTACCTCTCAGGGAGTCGAGATATCCCTTTGATTCCTTTTGTAGTCGTAGAGCAGCAGCTTCCATTGTCTTGAATCGTCTGTTTTCGTTAGATATTGTCCTCCAATGTTATCGATCTGCAATTGCTGACCTCTCTTCGACTTCGTAATCACGGTCGTTCGTCTTTTCCACATGCCCTGCAATGCAATCAGCTCAACACTCGATTGTTTCATCCGAAGCGCATACCCGTCTTCATCATGACCTGCGTCGTCGCGCGATTGACATTCTTCTTAAACCCTGCTTCATATTAGACCCCTCTGCTCGGGACTGCGGGGTGATGGCTGTCCTACCCGCCCACGACATATTGAAAGAATTGCTGGTAGAAAATGAATTAAGTGGTTTTCGTTTACGTGTGTAATTCGACGAAAGGGCTCAAATACGCTCGAGGGTATATCGTTGTAAAGTTGCACAGGAGTTGGCAGGCAATAAACATGGAAGTTGGGGATAGAGTGACGACAAAACTGGAGCTCAGCCACACTAACTTAGTCTGGAGTGCCTGGCAGCCCAATCGGCTGATCGACGTCAGTGATGGGGCTGTGTTAGGTTGAGCTCTCCAGTGCAGTTCGATGCACGTGATTGCGCGTGGAGGCCTGAGTTGGAATTGGAAAGAAAGAATTTGATCTGCGTATTTGATACTTGATACCGCGTCAGGATGTTCAATCCCCGCTTTCTCGTTGTCAGTCTGGGCAATCCCTTGCCCAAATACGAAAGTCTACATTCTGCCGGTCATTTCGCTCTCAATGGCCTCGCTCAAGTCTTGCGTCAACCCTCGTTTCGAGAGGTGGCATTCGGAGGTCAGACATGCCTAGTATCTCAAGGTCCAAAATACACTCTGGTTCAATCGCCTACTCTGATGAACATCTCAGGACGTTTTGTTGCAAAGGCGTGGAAAGAAATGACCAATCAACATGACCCCTCATCACTCAGTCTAGTCATTGTTCACGATGAACTCGAAAAGGACTTGGGCATTGTGCGGCTCACGGCGTGGGACCGAAGTCACAAAGGCCACAATGGTATCAAAAGTGTCAAGGGATCTCTTTCACAAAACAAATACCCCACGTCGCCGTTTGTGCGAATTGCCGTTGGGATTGGACGACCCGCCGAGAGAGACCCCGAGACCGTTAGCCGTTACGTTCTTGATCGGATATCAAGCGACAAAAGGAGAATTCTAGAAGAAGAAGCACCATGGAAAGTCGCCGAGTGCCTTGTTGAGCTGGAAAAAGAATGGAAGGCTGAGCTCAAGTCATGATTCGACCGCCTGGACAGGGTTCTATCAACTGCGACAATGCAACACCGGAATCCGGGCGCGCCAGTAATAGCATTTTGCCTCAAGAAAAAGCAAGGCGTATGTGCAGCCTGGAACGGCTTCTTTACGGCTCTGTTTTCAGGCCAACTTTGAAGCAGGTCACGAGCAATCAAAATGGACATTATTTGACTACGGTCAAGTATGCCATGTCACGCATCAAAGACATTTGTCCAATCATGCCAAAATACTATCAACAGAGATACCCAACTGATACCTGACTTCCGCGTCCGTTTTCGTGACCACGCATGCACCGAATTCCGATTCCGCACTCCATTATCAAACCGCTCAACTGCGCCGGACTCAATTCTGAGTTACGAGTCTCCCGAATTGCACATTCATCGCATATTTGCCGAGTGTCCTACCTGAAGTTTGAACTTTGAAGGTATGCAGAGATCCCTTATCTTACGCTAAAGACGCCACAGGCGACCTAGCTCACAAACGGCACTCCAACTTCTCTAAGTTCCTTCCTTATCTACGCCAAGGGTATGGCCAATTTTGCACAATTCGACGTCCAATGGCCTTTGGATCGTACCATCACATGGAGCTGGTTATCGCGTCGTGGTGTATGTTCTGATATCACATCTTGGAGCTGAAATGAGCTGAAACCGTTACGAAATGCCTGGTTTTGACGGTGTCCTTGCTGTCTGATAAGGCATGCAATGCAAGAGTGTTGGTAATCATTACGATCCGGTCGTTCCATGGCCTGCTCGTTCTCGGGAAACGATCCAGCAATTGCCGTTGGTGTCGAAGAACACTCGTCTGGGTGGGAGCCGATGGATATCTCAAGCAGTTGACGATGGTTGCAAAAGTCGATACCAGGAAACGTCAGGCAGAGTCGTTGAAGATGTTCAACGTCGAAGTAAGCTTAGACTTAGAGAACCAGTCAACTTGTAGTGGACGCAGGTCCAGCTTATATACATGGTCCCCGATCATATCTATCGTCGTAGCGGGCGACTCGCATACTGACGCGCGCAACAGAGGCTCAATCTAGGGCGTTGCGGGCGCAAAGGCATCTCTGGCAGTTGAGAATCCGGGGAAACGATGTCAATCACATCAATTCTTGGCCACTTGAAGGCCGTGTGCCCATGTGGTTCTCGATATGCTTATTTTCTTTCATGTCTATCGCCAGATCTTTGGGAATGGAACACAACCATATTCTACGTGACACCGGCGATCCTTTGACCCGAGAGGAGGTTCAGTACCTCGTACGACACAGTCAGACACACAAAGTTTCAACAATAAGCAGTCTCGAACAGACAGCAACTTCACTCCAGATTTGGCTCCAACGCTCACGCTTTGAGCATGTCTATCTTTATCAAGCATCGACCGAGCTACACGACACTCAGACTCTTACAGAACAAGGATCCTGGTCCTTGTCCAGGGTCTCGACGCTAGGCGCTCCACCGAAGCTGCCAAGAGATAAGGAAATATCCAATCAGGCATGCTCTATTCGACCTCCTTCAACGGTTCGACCTGGAATTCGGCAACCTTGAGGACAAAGTCAGATAAGAACTCTGGCCGGGTTATGCGGTGCGTCTGGGGAAGCGCAATATTGAGTGCATGTCGCACAAGAGGGTGTCGAGGCTTCATTCTGTACTCGGAGCTTTCTCGCCATGTAACTCTGGTCTTAGGACACCATTCCGACATGTCAGAGTCAACACATCAAGATAAAGATGCTTAAAATAAGTCTAACAATGGCGAATCAGCATGGCATACTCAGCACTACAACTTCCATTGCGGCCGTCCGGATATACATACAAATCCTCTGGTTCCTCGGTAAGCATGGCCCGGGATACACTGCCGATATCGACAGCAATCTCCCCTCCCAGCATGCATCAAAGGAGTCAAATGCCTACAATTTAGGCCAAGAGGAGATGTTCATTGCGGGCCAACTGCCAAGCAGAGGTTGCAATCCGGAGGTCCTATAGGGATATTGGTGCTTATCAGCACAGCCTATTTAAGCTTGGGTGTGGCGTCCATCCCAATACAACCGGATCGTAATGCTAGAGTGTGATAAGCAGCGATGGGTGTGCCAGACTCAGGAACAGCCATACAGGGGACCGTTTACACAACCTAACAACCACGACTTCGTTTCTGGCGCAAACCACTTGTGTCAAGTCAACGTCAACGCATTGCTACAGGATCATCATCACTTTCAAGCTTATCATGGGACAAAGTCTTGGAATCGTGGAGGATCATCATCTAGCTCAGCTTGGCACCTGAGCATCAACACCCGTGTGACATCTCCGTATCCAAATACGGATTCACCAATGTCCAAACCAAACATGTATGTGGTGGAGTATCCTTCCTATTGCTGCTTAAGCTACGGGCGTCTTATCAAGTATCCCCCACACTTATGTGCCATACCCTCCCCCTGGTTACCACGTTCGTTATTTCCTGGCCGTCGTCGCAAGCTCCGTGAGTCAAAACATATTTAGCCCTGTGGCCCCGGGGTTCTTCATCCTTTCAATCACTCCATTCTTCCCAGCTCAAGTTGAAGCTGAAAAAGGCTCGACCGGCGCAAAGGTTTGGATCAAAGAATCCGCGTTCAAGCGCAGTCTTTCGTCAAGATGACCACTCCTTACAATGGCACCACTGGTCATGCCGACTATGGCTACTCAACCCATGTGCATGATCTCAACATCTTCTACGACGTAGGTTTTCCGCATGTATCTCACTGTGTGATGTGGTCTAACAATGTCTAGACGGGCAACTTGACGTTCCTCGCTGTCAGCGCCGTGCTTGTGCTTCTCATGATTCCCGGCGTCGGCTTCTTCTACAGTGGTCTCGCTCGTCGCAAGTCTGCTCTGACGCTCATTCTGCTATCGATGATATCAGTTGCGGTCATCAGCTTTCAGTGGTTCTTCTGGGGATACTCTTTGACCTTCTCGCGAACTGGAAATTCATTCCTCGGTGACTTGACCCAGTTTGGTCTCATGGACACCCTCGCTCAACCCAATGGCTCTTCTGCTCTCCCCGACATTCTCTTTTGTCTGTACCAGGGCATGTTCGCTGCTATTACGTGAGTGCCCCTCAAGAACTCACGAGTTCACCGTCCTAACATCACCAGTCCTGCTCTTGCCATCGGTTGCGTTGCTGACCGAGGTCGCATCCTCCCCGCCATCGTCTTCATGTTCCTTTGGTCCACCATCGTCTACGACCCCATCGCCTACTGGACCTGGAACGCCAATGGCTGGCTCTTCAACCTTCCCAGCTACGACTTTGCTGGAGGCGGTCCCGTTCACGTCTCATCAGGAACCTGCGCGCTCGCCTACTCCCTCATGCTCGGCAAGCGCACCGGCTACTCCAACAACAACGGTCTTCCTTACCGCCCTCACAACGTCACCCACGTTGTTCTCGGCACGGTCTTCCTCTGGGTCGGTTGGTTCGGCTTCAACGGTGGTTCTGCTCTCGCCATGAACATCCGCGCCGTCATGGCATGCTACGTTACCAACCTGGCTGCCTCATGCGGTGCCATTGCCTGGATCCTCCTCGATTACCGTCTCGAGAAGAAGTGGAGCACTATCGGTTTCTGCTCCGGTGCCATTTCTGGTCTCGTTGCTATTACTCCTGCCGCTGGTTTCGTGAAGCCCTGGGCTGCCGTCATCATCGGAATCTGCGGTGGTGTCTTCTGCAACTTTGCCACCAAGGTCAAGTTCCTCATCAACGTCGACGACAGTCTTGATATCTTTGCCATCCACGGTATTGGTGGTATGGTCGGCAACATCCTCACCGGTATCTTTGGAACGTACGTCTCCCCCTTTCTCTTCTTTAGAATAACACCTGCTAACTCACAAAAGCAAAACCATTGCCGCTCTCGACGGTGGAGAGTACGACCCTATTGGTTGGGTTGACGGTCACTTTGTTCAGCTGGGTTACCAAATCGCTGGTACTCTCGCCGTCTTCGCCTGGTCCTTCACTCTCACTTGCATCCTCCTCTTCCTTCTCAACCTCATCCCTGGCCTCTCCCTTCGTGTCTCCGCTGAGGAGGAGGAGCTCGGCACTGATGACGGCCAGCTTGGCGAGTTTGCCTATGACTATGTTGAGATGACTCGACACATGGCTGACAGCACACATCCTCATTCTGATGCTAGTGCCCGAACAAGTCAGGAGAAGGTCTAACTTGAGAATGGGGATTAGTGAAATATGGGCGGTTCAAATTGTCAGAGTGGAAGATGTGTGTTGTGTATCTTGAGCGTCACTCGCTTCTACGTTTAGAGTTAAATATACCCTTTTGTAATGCCTTCCGAAGTTGTCCATACCGCGTTGACAAGCCCAACGGTCACAAACATGCCACTTCTCACTACCACTTCGAGGGGTTACTGCATAATCATGAATAAGCATATATACCCCATTGGCCGTTGATATTTGATTGTCATAAATTACAACCCCTACAAACCGTTTCCTCAGGGGTCCTTTATACTCCTATCAAGGGCTTAAAACCAAAGCACGTGAGTTCTCATTGTCATGCCTCCCGCTTCCTTCTTTGTCCTGTGGTATCTTGGTCTTTGCCGTCAAAAGTCGTCGCCGAAAATCACGGCATGCTAAACACAAAACTCCATATGCACTCATGTGTCCTCTAGCCATTGCGTACGTAAGCGAAAGCTTGTATAATCTAATGCTGGTGACGGTTAGTTAGGTCTCTCGCTGTAGTCGAGCGATCTTACCATGAACAGGGAAAGTGAACAACGAAAAGAATCCGATGGTGTCATTTCTAGAGCTAAAGCAAAGTGTCGGTCATTCAATTCGTGGCGTCAGATTGGTCACCGTTCTCTTGGGGTCGGTGGATAGTCGCAGTGCTTGCGCCAGTCGAGGATTCCCCGTTCCCTGGATGCCCGTGTCCAAGAGGTGCTGCGCTGGCTTGGATAGTGGTATGCTGTGACGATCCGCCTTCTAGTAGGTTGTTAATTCTGCTCTGATTAAAATATGGCTCAAGCAATCCTGGTTCCTGTCGTACGAGTGACGATGAAGGCAGGAAGCGGGCCAACGTGGGAAAGAATGGAGGGAGCTGACCTGTTGGGATGCTAGGAGGTGGAGGCGGTACGGGAATGGCTTGTTGAAATCCGTGGTTCATAAGAGCGTTGGGATTTATCGTTCCGTTGCCGTTGGCCGGATTCTGTGCCTGTGCATCCACGACCATCTCGCTGCCGTCCAGACCCTCGAAATCATTGTCATCGTCAACCATCTCATCGTCGGCTCCATCTCCGGCATTGGCTGTTGGCTGCATTACGGAAGCACGTTGCCGTTGTCCGGGGTAGGCTGCTGTTCGGTTCCAGCTGTGCATATCCCAAAGGTCCTCGAATTGTGGTGAAGTGTTGAGGAAATCACGGAATTTGGATACCATGGCGCCGGAAAAGACGCAAAACACATCTCGCTGGTGTTGGGTGAATTCTGTCATCAGGTCAGCAGCAGCAAACAAGAGTTTACGATAAACGTACCCGGGGGTGCTTGTCGACAGTATGGCTGGAAGTCGTCACGCTGGAAAGCAGCAACTCCAGTCAAACTCAAGTGGGTCAATCGAGGGCATGAGTTGAGCAACTTCATGATACTCTGCGAAATGTCAGTAATGGTCATCCTGGAAATAAGGGGCGACGAACCTTGAGGGTAAGGTTGACACAGTAGCTCAGATGAACACGCTCGAGACTCGAGGCGTAGTACTCGTTGCCAACGAGCATGCCACTGGCATCTCGTCGTACTCTGGGGCGGAATGCGGCTTCAGCAAGATGAAGGACTGAATCATCAGTGATGGAGCTGCATTTCACAAGTCCAATACGCTTCAGCTTGGGCAGCAGAGCAAGGCGCTTCACACTCTCATCTGTCAAGTTGACACAGCAGCCCAGATCGATGTACCGAATGCGGTTGCAGTTCTGTACTAATCTCTTGACACCTTCGTCGGTGATATTGCCACAGTGACCCAGATGCACGTAATGCAGATTCTTACCAAGCTTCGAGATAGCATGAACGGCTACATCAGTGATGTTTCGGCACTTGGCAAGAACGAGGTTGCGAAGGCGAGGTGCGACATCAATAATCTTCTGGACAGCAGCGTCTGTCAAACGCACGCAGGATGTGAGGTCGAGAATGCGGAGATGTTCAAATAGTCGTCCAGGGGGTAGAGACAGGAAAGCATCGTCGT
This sequence comes from Fusarium coicis, assembly GCA_013781345.1. NCBI lineage: Eukaryota > Fungi > Ascomycota > Sordariomycetes > Hypocreales > Nectriaceae > Fusarium > Fusarium coicis. The sequence goes on along the minus strand of JAAOAJ010000002.1, from coordinate 72,195 downwards.
CGATTAGTTCGCAGCTTGCAAGCCGTAGCTCTCGGAGACAGTTGCCCTTGACCATAAGAGAAGTTATAGGGCCGTTGCCAATGCGATTGCACTGGTGGAGGTCGATCTCGAGGATGTTGGGACAGTTTTCGGCGAAGGCATGGATAGCGTCGTCTTGGAGCTGGCTACATTCATTCAACTTCAGCTACATTGAGTTAGCTAACGTCCCGACATACATAGTTTCATCGTAAACTTACTCTCTTAATATAGCGACAGCTTGTTGCCAAGTTGATCATGCTCTCGTTGGAGACATTCTCGCAGCCAGAAATGTTGAGTCCTTGAAGGCGACTGCAGTTCTTGGCGATGGTGTTGATAGACTGCTCGGTAATGTTCTTGTCGTTGGAGATGTCGAGTGCCAGCAACGAAGTGCTATTCTCCACAAGTGCGATAAGTCCGGAATCGGTGAGGTTGCGACAGTTCGTAAGTGTCAAACGTTCCACCCGACTGCAGACTGCGAGGGGCATAACACTGCCATCGCTGATTTTGTCAGCAAGGGCGGCGAGGTTTAGTCTCTTGATAAAGTCGCGATATCTGAAAGACGGGTTGTCGAGCTGCAAGGTTTGGCAAATGCTGCCGTGGTTCTTCCAACTCGTGCACGCTGGTCGATGCCAGAGTTGATCGACTGTGTTTCTAGCCCAGCGTTTGCAAACCAGCATGCAGTGGAACAGATCGGAAGTGGAACTCAATTTGGCAAACACGCTGATGAGGATCTCGTTGGGCAACCGATGGACGGGCGGTTGGCAAGCATCTTCCACCTGCATATCTTGAAAGTTGGGGACTCCGATGCTTGACTGGGAGTCGTTGGCTCCAAGAAAGAAATCGGACTCTTCGTTATCGGCGGGCGCGGGGGAAGTTGACGAGGATGACGATCGAGAATCTTCCTGCTCGTCGGCGGTTGCAGGACTCTGCCGAGAGGCAGGGCCAGCGGCGGCAGCGGCCATATTGTCGGTGTTGAGGGACGAGCGCTTCAGATGAAGACGCAAACACGGTCAAAGAAGCGCTTTCAGTGTGGCTTTTTTTCAGTGTTTGGGCAGAGTTCAGGCGGAGTTCAGGGATCACAAGGGTGATTCTTAAGCGCGGTAGCGGATGACTGTTTATCGTAGTGACAGCAAGCAGCGGGTGTGTGCAGGCAAGCAGCGGGCAATCGGGAGATGCGTGGATAAGGATACAGGTCAAAAAGGTCCTTTCATGCCAAAAAGGCGTGTTTCGCGACTTGCGATGAAGGTGATGATGATGTTTTGGCGCTGGGAATTTGCTGTCTTTGATTTGGTGAGGTAAGGTAATAAGTTAAGGCAGGGCAGCCAAATGGGGCGGACGTTTTTGGGTGCTGGGCTCCAGTCTTGCCAGCGCCAGGGTCAGGTTGGGCGCGGCTGCGGTACTTTAAAAGCAGGGAAGACAGCACTGATGACACAGCCAAATGATGAAGAAGCACAAGTATCCACGAGGGAGAGGGGATGGACCAGAGACATGGATCGAGAAGGCGTTTGTGTTTATTTTGCTGGTTTCAGCCGCGTCCCCTGTAAAAGTGCCGCTGTCGTGCGCTACGATGGCGGATGGCCCTTCTTTACAAGCGCTGAGCTTGATGAGACCGAACCCGATAGAGGATGGATTGGATGAGCCCAGGCCAGTTGATCCCCCAGCCTAGAATCTGGATCTCCTCCTAGTCGGGCGGGATGTCCGTAGTGGGGTTTATTTCGTATGTCAGGATTGGTTAGGTCAGGGGTTTGGGGGCAGCAGGTCTTTGTTTTGTTCTTGATGTTGGTCTTGTTTCTTGATGATGATGATGGTGGTGCGTGTGTTGGAGTCAGGTTCAATGCGAGGAATGATTGATGTATCAGTCAACCGCGTGCCTGGCTCACGCCTCAGTCAACATGTCTTTCTGTCTACCGTATCTGTTGTTGCTGCGGGGAAGATGACTGACATGGGATCAGGTACATGAAGGAGGTGTGATCAATGTTCTGATTTGAGGTTCAAAGGTTGAAAGGACGAATCAATACCCGCCGTGCAGGTGGCTTGAGCCATTAATAGACGACGCGATGATAATGGATATGAGGATGCAAGTAAACGCATATACTGTATCTACGACAAGGATAGAGAACAATGCACGTCTTTGTTGCTCCGTATGCATGATAGGAAGGGCATAGATTCGCCCACAATTTCATCTAGGTGATTGAGTTTCACATGACACAATTGTCACGCTGATACACGTTTCAACGGGTATTTATCACGTTGAAGCTGTAAACGAGGCTTCAGAGCTATTATATCGGATAACTGCCCAATAGCCAGCCTCTTTGAAAGTGACACAGATCTTCTGACCACAACCAACGCCCGTGACAACTCATCGTTGAAGCATCTCGATCCTCTAAAAACCCAAGGTACAGGGTAAGACCCCTCACGATGGCATCGCTGACGTAGATGGTTTTGATCTTGGCGATGTATTTTGTGGGCCCCCGCAAGCATTGAATTTCCTCGGATTAGGTTTACCCGTATGTTCCGTATGGTATGGAACTCTTCCACGTACCTGACTAGCAACTCAGACCATCACCACGAAGCTCATTTTCTTGCTGTAGTTGATTAAGGAGACTTTGCTATTTCAATTTGCTAGTCATAGGTCTGCTCGACATTACGTCGCGAGCCCCACGATGCTCCGTCCCTCAACTCTCCGCCCTGCGCTTCGCGCATCAGCCCACACAAGATGCGCCATCGCTCGAACAACCCGAAGGACTCTATTCTCCCAGCGATCGAACCGTCTAAACGACGACCTCGATGTCAATCAGCTCAATTCGAAGCGACGAGATTACGAACAGAACCGCACCGCTTTTCTAGCTGCTGGTGCCATTGCCGGCATCGTTTCCTTCGTCTACACAGCATGGAAGTTGAAGAAGGCCATTGAAGCTCAAGGAGAAAAAGAGAAGGCTGCTATCAAATGTGATACGGAAGTTCCGACAGAAATCTTCAAGACCGAAGCGGGCGAGAAGCGAAAAGTGGTTATTCACGATGAAGATGGAAATGAGGTTGTTCCTACAGGCAACAAGACCGTCAAATTGTTCCCTCGAAGGTTAGAAGTTGAAGATGCTGGAGCAGCAGGCGACGTCGCTGGCCCGATTGCTGCCGCTGTAACGGACAAGCATGGTACAGAATTCACACTGGTTGGCCTGGGAACAAGGACAGTGACCTTCCTTGGCATTGAGGTGTACGTAGTGGGCTTTTATGTTGCTACCCATGATATCGAGAAGCTTCAGCGATATCTGGTCAAGAAGATTAACCCTCTAGCCACAACATTGATTCCTTCTGAGAAGGAGGATCTGCGCAAGGCTCTCCAGGATCCTGTCGAGGGTGAAGAGACATGGAACTTGATTCTCAAGGACGCTGGATGCCGCTCAGCATTCCGCATCACCCCTGTTCGAGATACCGACTTCCCTCATATGCGCGACGGCCTTGTGAGGGCTATTCAGGCTCGCTCATCACATAATCCGGAGTATAATGACGAGACATTTGGAAATGCCATGCGACATTTCAAGGTCCTATTCCAACGAGGTCTAGTAGCTAAGAAGAACGAACTGCTTCTTGTTCGAGATGCTGCTGGAAAGCTGACCATCACTTACACCGATGGCACTCGCAAGGAGTCTGTCAAGTCTACACTGGGAACTGTCGAGGACGAGCGACTTTCAAGGCTGCTGTGGCTCAACTACCTCTCTGGTAAGAAGGTTGCGTCAGAGGAGGCCAGAAAGAACATCATCAATGGCGTCATGGAGTTTGTCGAAAGACCTGTTGGTACTGTTGCCACCCAGGTTTTGTGAGAGGGTCAAACCACAGCAAAAAGATGTACATTACGGAAACTAAGCCATGTATCACTAGGCACAAGCCAGCAAGTCTTTGTAAAGGGTCATGAATTCAACTCATCTGGGTCATCCACCCATCTTGTAATACCGTCTAATCTTCAGGTGCAACCGATATCTATATGCCGCATACGGTCTACAGAGACATGTCTAGAGCTTGGAACTGAAGCATCATGTGCCCTTAGCCCAACGTGTCCGACATTTTGTTTTGATGTTTCTTACGCCTTCAGGGCACCGGCCTCCTTGAGCAGGGAAGCAAGCTTTCCACCAGACTTTAGGCTCTGAACGTCAGAGTTGCCGCCAATGTGCTGCTGCTTGATGTAGACATTGGGAACAGTGCGCTGGCCAGAGATTTGCTCAAGAGCGTCCTGGAGGGCCGAACCGTCGGCTACAAGGCGTTAGAGACCGTCATTTGGATACAATGGTGGAGAACTGTAAAACTTACAAACTTCGTCAAGCTCGAGGAGCTCATACTCAGCGTTAAGCTCATCCAGAGTCTTCTTGGTCTGCTTGCAGTAAGGGCAGTAAGACTTGGAGAAGACAACTGCGAGGGGTTCATTAGCAGGGGTCCAAACGCGGGGCGCAAAACAGGGAGAGATAACGTACCAACAGAGTTGTTGTCGATGAGCTGCTGAACCTTGGTGGATGCTTGAGTCATTGTGCCTGGGCTTGTTGCGCGAGTGAAGAATGATCTAAAGAAATTCATAGAGGAGATCGAGACGGCTTTGATGTAGGAGAAGGGGAAGTGGGGTGGAGGTATTTATTCTACGTCAGATAGAGGTTGATTTGGCTGTACTGGGCTGTAATGCTGGGCTGTGAAAGGCGAGTTTGCTTTGTCATGGGCGATTAAGTGGGATTAATTCGGCGACCATGAAAAATACGATGATGCAATGTGCTAGATTTTCGGGATTAGGTAATCATGTTTTTTGGAATCATTGTCTCGAGGTGGTTTATGCATCATCGCCTCGGCTGTGCAGCTTTATGTTGGTGGTATATTTGTCTTGGGATGTAATCACTTACAGATACAATATAAATAGGACGTGATGATTCCAGTTGGTGTTTAGATTTGTTCAGTCATCATCTTGTGCAAGTGCTTATTTTGCGTGAGAACGAGCAACTACCGTTGAATCCCTGCATTTATAAACCGAAGGATCACTCATCACGGAACATGCTAGCAGCATCTAAGCTCGAAATAACGCTGGTTTCGTTCAGTTCACATTGGCTAGGTCGCTCTAACAATGCTGTCGTTATTGATGATCTATTGACTTGATCATGAAAAATTGGTGTAGGGTAAGTCAAGTCAATCATGTAAACAGGTGAGGTCTAAAACATTTGAGTTGAATGGGAGCCGAGTAATTGGACGTACCCTAAACTTATGCTAAGTCTTTCCATTGTTTAGGGTCGAGGCACCGAAAAACTATAATAAGATTGATTCATTTCGGTCTTTAGTTATCAAATCTTAAGCTTCTTTATAGTCTTGAGCTTCAGCCTCATCGAGCAATCAGAGTCTACGGTGGTCCATCGGTTCTACTAGTCATTATAGCATCTTCAAACCTCCACTCAAGAGGGGCCGGAGCTTCAAGCAACAATCGTCTGACGCGGATCGTGACTTAGTTTACGGTTTATAACTCCTCCAGTTCTTTTTGCCCATTGGCTCAGATGTTGTATCAAATGATCTAAGACAAGTCTGAGGTGGCTCTGGATATACCCACCATGAAAATACTGACAAACTTCATGATGTGAGTTAGCTTATACTGACTTGGCTTGTTTCTTCCAACAAAATGTCAAAGGTTTATGGGAATGCTGTGAAAACAAACAACTGATACTTTCCATCGCGAAACCTACATTTATCCGCTTCAATATACATACTCTGATTTGTCATAGTAACTTCAAACTTGAAGTCGAGGAGATAACCTACAACCTCAACTCTTAGCGCTGGAGACCCCTTAATACTTACCATTTCCCGCTAGAACAGTCTGACACATTCCCCCAGGTTTCGATTGTCAATGGTCAGGCCATGAACCTGGAAGAGGCGTTGTCATTTCCCCGTGCGGCTCTTGGCTGAGATTAAACCAGCGGAGGGGTCCAGGTCCAAATTATCAAATTTAGAAACCCAAATCTGGCCTCTCCCTTTTGCGAGACTTTTCACCATCCATCATCAACTGCGACACAAGCACAGGCGCAACGACGCACAAGCTCTCACTATTCCCAAAAAGAAAGAGGAACAAAAATCTACAGCGCATATTTCTTGCATTCGATTTGTTTCTTGGGGCGACTCTTGTACATGTACTTTGCTGTACTCCGCCCCCATCTCCACCAATCGCCGCTCTCACGTCTGCAGTTTTCAGGTATCCCCTAAGCTGCCCGGTTTCTTGCATTGCGTCGCCCCCCCGTCATCATCAACTCGCGATTCGGTACCTGTACCTACAGCTACAGTACGCTTGGCTGCAAGAAGGAACAGAAGAAGTGAGAGACGCTGTTAATCTGGGCTGCACCGACGCCTAAGCCCCTCACCAGTGGCACCGCAAATAGAGCCCAGCCCGATACACCCGTTTGCCCAGTCTCGCCTTGTATCACCAGAGTCACTTGATCTGACCTCCCCCACTACCGACTCGCCTTGTCGCGCAAAAGACGAGACAGGTTAGATACTTTCTAGCCTCTGTCACTCGCTGTCGACTATCACTAGGAAGACCCTGGCCCAAGGGTCGTTGATCGTCGCCTTCTGCTGCCATTTGCAAGCCTCGCAAGCTTCTTGTTCGTCGTGCAGCGCAGCCCACCTGGCTCTGTCCTGCTGCTTGCTCATCGCTCCACATCAGCCCACGGGTCGATCACAAGAGAACCACCAGTACCAGTCGCTCAGCTTTATCGCCGACCGCCCTGTCTTTTTGACCTCATCCTGTTCGGATCGGACCTTGCTTTGGGTCAATTGCTGTAACCCGTATTCCCATTTGCCTCTAGGGTGTCCTTTTTTGGACCACCTTAGAAAACGTCGAACAAGGTGGATTCCGCCCAAGAAATCGTGGCATCTCCCGGTGCCTTACAAAACGTCACGTCCTACCTCAACGGGGCGCTGGCTAACCTCTCGTCTGCTTTTCAAGATTCGAGCGGATACATATCTGACACTCTCGGCGTACCTCCTACCGTTGTCTACAGCAGCCTCGCTGTCCTGCTCGCCGTCCCATTAACAATGTCGAGATACGGCTGGTCCATCGGCCGCGAACAGATTTCGCCCTACAGTTCTATGCCCAGCGGCGTCCCCGCTGTCACCGACGATGATTTTAGCTACATCACATCTCAAGATCTTGATGGCGTCACCGAGGATCGATACTATCCCAGATCTCACTCGACTGCACCCCCACCAGCTCCAGAAGACGATGTCCTCCTCATCAAGAATCGCGGCATCACATATCCCGCTCACTTTCCCGCATATGCGATTGGAGATGGAAAGTTGCGGGTGATAGACGTCAAGGACCGAGTTGGTCTGATGATGGAACTTCCTGAGCGAGGAACATCACGCATCAAGCTTCTCTACAAGGGAAAGCAACTCAAGGACCCTATGGCGCCAGTACGAGACTATGGTGTTAAGAACAACAGCGAGTTGATGGCGGTCATGCCCGAGATTAATGATGTCAGCAGTGGCTCAGAAGAGGAGATGGTGATTGTCGATGCTCCTAGAGAAGACAGGAAGACTCGCCGCCGCAAGAAGAAGCGTGACAAGAAGAAGGGTATCACCAGTGATGGCGACTCCTTGTCAGGCAGCCCTCGAGACAGCGCTTCTACTTTCGACCACCCCAGATCACCTCCAGCACCACCCACATCTTCAGGCGCAACCAGTGGACCCATGAAGGTTCTCGACGATCTTGCTGTTGAGTACCAGATCAAGTGGCTGCCTTTGTGCTCCGATTACATTGCGTCGCCACCTTCAGACCCAAAGAAGCGAGAGGAAGACCACCGAAGACTTTCTGAGAGCATTATGATGCACATTATGTTGAAACTGGACGGCGTCGAGGCTGAAGGCATGCCCGAAGTCAGAGCGCGAAGGAAGGAATTGGTGAAACAGGTCCAAAAGACATTGAAGGATCTTGATATTGCAAAGGAATCTTGAGCCCGCGGTTAAGCGATGGCGTTGATGTTAAGTGCAAAAGATTGTCTGGTTTGAGTGCAGGCGTTATTGGGAATACTCCATTGTTCGACTACCTGGCCATTGCTCTTCATATAGAACAAGCTGTACAATAGATTCAAGGATTACCTTGACCATGATGACCAACATAGACAGCATTGAGCAAATTGGTACATTTAATTTGGAATCTTGAGTATCACCATGGACACAGACCCCTGTCATGACTTATGATGTAAATCCCCAATGATGGTGCCAATGCCTTGTCTTGGAAGAGCCCAATCTTTATCATCACGTGCGAACTATTCTAGAATCCGACGCCCAAAAACTGCATGATTTCCGGTGGGTGAGCCGGCAATTCTTCGGCTCAACCCTCTAGGGCTAACAGACCTAAGCGGGAAGGAGTCGCTCGCGGTGAAAGGTTGCCTTTGCCCCAATAGGCTAGCGCGGTTTGCTCACAAGGCACAACGAGCCCTGAAGCGGTCCTTGGATTTTTCGCCCGTCAATCACTATCGCGACCACTTGCACCCAACATTCGAGGGACGACTAACCCCAGCAGCACAGCAAAATAACAAATCTTCGCCGACCGGTTTGAGGATTTGAGCTGCCCTTCTTTCCTTTTCTTTAATTCCCCCCCAGAAAAGACGGTTACGATGTCGAGCTTCGAGCAAGTTGTGAGTACCGACTGAAACAACACATCCATTCACAATTCATATTGTGACTTGAGGCAAAAGACGAGCTGCGGGCGGCCGGGAAGCATTGGGCATGGGATTGAGGATGCTTTAGGATCTCAGTTATCAGCGCCTGCTGGTGCTGTGAACGCCGCTCGTCGTTTGCTTCACGTGGGAATATTGGTCTTGAAGATGCATTTCGCTGACCGTTGTGTGCGTTTAACAGGTCGTCATCGATGGCAAGGGCCACCTCCTTGGCCGACTCGCCTCCATTGTCGCCAAGCAGCTCCTGAGCGGCCAGAAGATTGTTATTGTCCGCTGCGAGGCTCTCAACATCTCTGGCGAGTTCTTCCGTGCGAAGCGTATGTCTACCCCACGACACCACTCCGATCTGTGGCCGAGCATCGTCAACATCAAAGTGATGCCACTCCTAGGAACACCAAGCTGATTATGCCAACAGTCAAGTACCACGCCCACCTCCGAAAGATCACCCGTTACAACCCCACCCGCGGTGGTGAGTCGAAACCGTACCTACACACTTGACCACAGTCATTGACTCGATACAGGTCCCTTCCACTTCCGTGCTCCCTCCCGAATCTTCTACAAGGCTGTCCGTGGCATGATCCCCCACAAGACCGCCCGTGGTGCTGCTGCTCTCGAGCGCCTCAAGGTCTTCGAGGGTGTCCCCCCTCCCTACGACAAGACCAAGAAGGTTGTCGTTCCCCAGGCTCTCCGTGTTCTCCGACTCCAGCCCGGCCGCAAGTTCTGCACTGTCGGTCGTCTGTCCAGCGAGGTTGGCTGGAAGTACGAGGACGTCGTTGCTCGGTACGTTTTGCTGTGTTATTTGTGACCCGGGATATGACTAACTCTACCCAGATTGGAGGAGCGAAGAAAGGCCAAGGGCGCTGCTTTCTACGAGCGCAAGAAGATCGCTGCCCGACAACTGGCTGATGCGAAGAAGAACGCTTCTGTCAAGGAGGAGACCGCAAAGGCCCTTGCCAACTACGGCTACTAAGCTGGCCAAATCCCTCGACATGGGATCTTGCCGGTCTAGGTAAACTTGGCAACGTCTATCATTTCTCGTGCGTTTCATTAGAATGGCGCGGCGGTTCAACAAAGGGATTTACTTGATTTGCTGAGTGATGGCAAGGGTGGCTCGAGGAGTAGATGTCGATTCCCCCCAAAAAGAATGTTCTAAATGAAAAAAAAAGTCCCTCCCCGATCGTCGAACCCCCATTTGCACTGCCCTCAAGAAGGAATTAAAACACAAGAGACCGACAATCAACAAACACCATGATGATGACCGAGACTTTGTGTGTGGAGACTCTTTCGACTCTTGGGCTCTGTGATGAGGCGTTGATGAGCGGATTAGGGATGTTTTTTTCGTTGATGGGCATTTCAAGGGTTCTGGAAGTTGATGTCTTTTCTCCCGTTGATCATCTAAGGACGCCAGAGTTCGGCGGACGGGTTTTATGAGTGATGGCGATTTGGAGGTGATCTTGTTACGCTTCCCAAACGGGGACAGGGTCTCGCATTTGCACAATAGGAGTAGAAAAGGAAAGGCTCTTGTTTGATCAATTGGTTTTACATGTGAATGTGTCTCTGGAGTTGACGTCAGTGCCATGTGCTTCATGCCATTGTGTAATCTGATGATGTATGTCCAATACTAAGCTGCCACACTTTTGTCGACAAGCTAGAGCTCTTATTGCAAGTCATCGACTATAGAGATAGCGCCTGGTAGCTTTCTCCAGCATCGGGTCCGGCTCATATACATCGGTCATTGTATCCCGGCAGACGCCATCAAGCGAGATCAGGAATTGCATGAGATGCTATATACTTTGTTCTAGACACGTTTGCATCTTAAGGTAAACAAGTTAAAAGGATTAGCACCTATAAGACATTCAACGATCTTTTGAATTGCTTTTTACACACACTTCCATCAACGTGTAGGGTATGAATGGTGGTGGCTCTGAGGGGTGTCATGTGCTGATAAGATAAGCTTTTTGTCAGGTGTCCTGAACAGCACCTCAATCCATACGGAGTACACCCAGCTGCACATAACCTTTCGCTGCTAGCTCACACTCCCAACCGGTCACTCTTTTTGAACAATTCAAGTTTATACAAAATCCCATAATAAGACATTTCACGAGCAAAGAAAAACAAAACTCACCGCCACAATGTCGGACCTCACACATTTCGACCTCCTTCCCCTCCAGATGGACCCTCAATCCAAGGCCATCAGCCCTCAACAACCATCACGCACACTCAACGCTGAACTCGAAGCCCTCAACACCCTCCACCGCTCTCTCCTCAACGTCGAATCACCCACAGGCGCACCCCCTCCCCCGGTGCCCGTCAACCCCAAGCGCACCGCCCAAGTGACCAAGCTTCGCGACTCTGGCAATAACGAGTACCGCAAGGGCAAATACCCCGAGGCGATCAAGTACTACACCCTCGGCTTCCAAATGGCCATGCAGCGACCCATGTGGGAGCCCTCCCAGCTGGTGCGAGAGGAGATCAGCGGCATTCTGGCGAACCGGGCGCAGGCGCACATGGCGATGCAGAACTGGGCCGAGGGCGCTGTGGATGCTCATGCGAGTGTTGAGGCGCGCTGGGTTGGAAATGCAAAGGCTTGGTGGAGACGGGGAAGGTGTTTGGCTGAGATGGGAAGACTGGAGGAGGCGAGGGATTGGGTCAGGAGAGGACTTGAGGTTGAGGGTGAAGAGGGAGAGTTGGTGCAGTTGTTGAAGGATCTTGAGGAGAGGATTGAGAAGCAGGAGGCATGAATGGCCTGAGCCGTTGATTGCGATTTGAGTTTGAGGCGGTTTGGGGTCAAGAGGGGTGGGACTGACTTGTCAAATTACCCGAGACATGAGTTGACTACGAGATCTGGGGCCAAAATGGAACTGGTCTCAGTTAGAGATGCCAGCAACACTGGCATATGGAATGTCTTTTACATCAAGGGAATGCTTTGCTTGGTAATGGTTGCTATAGGAGTTTTGTTAATATCACTGCAACACATTTCATCGATTCACACAACCTGAGGTTTCTTTGGCCAGTCTTTTGTCCCCATACCATTCCATCACTTTCACAACAGAAACAGAATGACGATAATGACTTGGCGACTCTCGCCGACATTTACTATAGCTCGTGTGCAAAACATGGCATCACAAATGCATCCAATGTAATCATACACTTCCAATTCCTCCACCCCGTACTCGCTGCGCCCGGGAAACGATATAAGGCAAAAAGCGAAACAGCCCCCCCTTTATCCGTGCCCTGATGATCACTTTCCTCCATGCGTTTCTTGCCATCCTGCGTATCTTGACCAATGAATTTCCATCGCAGCATACCATTAGAGCAGAAAGCAGAATAAAAGAGACAAAAAAAAAAAGAAGGAGAAGAAAATCAAGTCCACAAGGGCTGATCGTAGTCCAGATTCTTCCCGCATGCCGTGTGTAATTCGTGAAAAAAGGAGCCGTGGATTGATGATGGGCTTGGCGAGTATAATTAGGGGGATGAGGCTGAGTTTGAGGCTCGTATTTCCATCCAATTTCCCCCTGAAGGTTGATCATGGCGCAGTGTTTCATTCCTTTGCGAAAAAGTGATAGAACCAAGGCGTTTGCTGAGGAAATCAAGACCAGAAGACAAGATGATTTATATCGATAATAAAAAATTAAAGAAGAATTCTCGTTTGCGTGTGGGGGGTATCTTATTCGCAAGACATTTGCTTTGTTTGTTGGGTTTGGTGGGATTGTTTCTTCTTGTTTTCTGGGTCTACTCCTTTTCGCTGAGCTTTTCGTTGAGGCTCTGGCCACGAGGTCGCATGACAGCGTCCTGGCCGCTCATTCTTCGGTCGAGAGCGCGCTCGAGCTTAGCACCGAGGGCGAGCTTGCTCATGGTGTCCGTCTTCTCGTCGGTGAGGGTGACGCGCTGGGAGGAGAGAGCCTTGTTCTCCATGCGGTCGAGGCCGGTGGCGATGTCGCGTATCTCGGCGTGAGCAGAGTCGGTGGTGCCGACGGTGGGAGACAGCGAGGGAGCCATGCTGTAGGTGCTGAAGCGGACCGAGTTGCGGTTCTTGGAGGTAGTAGAGTCAGCGGGTTGGTCCTTTTCCTTGGTGGCTTGACGGTTGTGGTTGGGCTGGGTGTGAGAGTGCGACGAGACCCGCGGCTTAGCCATGGTTGGGAGAGGTATGCGGTTGAAGTAGTTTTTGGGAAGAAAAGAGACGAGGCGATGGACGATGATAAAGAGAATGCTGGGCTGAGGGACGTGTGAGGCGACAGGGGAATGTATCAAGGTGGAAGTGATGTGCACTGCGAACAAAGACGGATGACGAGCAAGGTAGTATGGGCTAAACCAAGCGGCCGGAGAGGCAAAGATGTCACATTTCAGTTGAAAAGACAAGACAAGCAAGTGAGTGAGTGGTGACGGGACAGACAAGACGAGAGCATCGATCCGCATCTGCATCCGCATCCGCATCCATTCTCTCTACTCACTCGCTCGCTCCTCCCGGCCCGTTCGTCCCCATCACCCATCACTCTCAAAGTGGGCAGACACCAAACTAGAGGCGGAACTAGACGGGACAAGTCCCAAGCCTTTGAACAGGGGGGGAATAGAGGGACTGGACTGTAGTGTAGTGTAATCCATCCATACGCAATAGAGAGAGATAGACAGAAGGAAAAGAAGATCCGAGCGGTCATAACATACCGAAGGGGCCATGATGGGCCGGGAAGAGTCCAAGGAAGCAGGCATGGTGATGTTTGATGCGACGGTGAGTTGCGGGTACTATGGGTGATTTATGAAACCGCGTAAGAGGGGACGAGGTTTCGAAAAGAAGAGGAGAAAAGAGACGGAAGCCAGAGAGAGAGAGAGAGAGAGAGAGAGAGAGAGAGAGAGAGGGCGAGAAAGTGGGCTGGCTAGACGTAATAGTTGATAGGTAGTGAAAGACGGGACGGAGCTATATGTAAAGGCAATGGCACCAAGTTAATTTAAATTGATTGCGTGCGCTTTGTCGTCGATTATATTAGCGTCCGTGTCTCTTCTTTTCTCTCTTGACGACCTTTTTCTTTTTCCTGTCAAAAATGGAGAAGAGAAGAAAGCTTAAAAAAAGTCAGATTATGAAAGGGATAACCAAGATGGAGACAGATCTAAAAAAGAGAGGGAAAAAAAAACAGGGCAAGGGGGAGGGACCAGAGGGGAGAAGAGAGGAGATTTGGAGATTAAAGCAGAAAAGAGGCACAGGCACCACAAGGCCCAGGCACAAGTTCTCAGCGGCTGCTGGAGGGGGGAGGCTTACAGGGGGTGTGGCACCCGAGGTAGTTACCTCAACAGGAGCGCTAGGGGGGTTTTGATTCTCTGGGTTGGCTGCTGACGGTTGGATCTTCTGTTGCAGGGCCTAGACTGCACTGGACAAAAGTGAAATTATGGTATGATGATGAAGAATCGAATCAAAATGATGCAAAAAAACACAGTAAACACAGACATTCCTCATCTATTAGACTGCGATGGTCACAAGAAGCGCCGTTTCAAAACATCCAAGGATCAGGCCACAGACGATGGAGTCACTGAAGAAACTGCCCCTGGAACCGGTCCCGCCCTGTAAAACACAAGGGTCCCGCCGTCGAATGGAGTCGTACAACAGGTACCCCAGGCCCCAACCCAACCCTCCACCTAAAAATCTCATGTATGGTCTGCATTTGAACTCGTGGCCACCAGGTTAATGTTTCCCTCCAGGCTGTGCCTCAGGGCAGGGAGGGGCGAAAAATGCTACGTGAGATAAAACACCAAAGAGAGGGAGAGGGAGGGCAATCTGGACAATCTTCATTGGAATGCGTTGATCTAGATGCATCCATCTCAAAACGCCAGCTCACGTGGAAGCCACGCGATGGGATTGGAGGGCGATTGTGAGTGGCTTGGAGGTTGTCGATGCCTTCAGAGATAATCAAGCCTGGTTCCGTCATTTCCACATGGGAAGGGAAAGGGAAGGGAAGGGAAGGGATGGGCGATGTCGATCATACATAACACACGTGGTTTCTGTTGGATTACGACTGTGACATTTGGGAGGGTGGTATTCAACTGACGATAGCACTATAGCACATCTCGTATTGCTGTAGCCTGGCAGCCTATTCCGATATCACACGCCAGATATGCATCTCATCACAGTTGTACTCTGTGCTGTCAGACTCTAATCTTCACTGCCAGACTGAAAGCTTGTCGGTTCGAGATCCGAGGATTGACGTAGCAGTCTACGATGTTAGATGATTTGAGTTCCCGATTCATCTCGGTCGGTCTGAGGCGTCGTCGGAGGTGCCGTTGACTAAATGAATGACACTAGTTTAGGACGGGACGGACGGTAGTAGGACTCTTGATTGATTGATTGATGTGGCGTTGACTATTTTGGTGTTGACATTATCATAATCGAGTGGATATGAGTGGTGATGCTTCAAGATGGAGGAATTGAATATGACGATCATAACTGAATGAAGTATCTTATCGACATGCTTGAGAAGTCAAAGTCTGCAAGACCGACGATTCCGACATGATAATAATTGATTGTCAGGCCTCAAATACCATCGCAATCTAGCGCATCGCCAGACCCGTCGACTCATGTTTCAGCCCAAAACCCAAAGAGACTTTTGCAGATCATCATCAACTCTTGTCTCGCCCCGTCTCGTCTCAGTCCAGTCCATTTCTCCATCAGGGCCCGAACGAACGATAAACGGTGCATGACGGGAGCCGGATGCTTCTTTCGCACGTGGCCTTTGGCCGTCTGGCTCTTCCGAAGGGGACAAAAAGAGCCGATAGCTTCCCCTCGCTTGGACGCATCTCGGGCCGCAGGGTGGACTGGTTTGGGCATGGCTGTGGCTTGGCCTGAAAGTTTATTCGAGTCTGTGTGTGAGCGGAGCTGAGATTGGTGACAGTGAGAGAGAGAGATACCTGACTTCATCATGATGTGATTGATGCTGCAGTCAAGAGAATAGATATATGGTGATAAAAGAGTGAGACCCACGTCTATTGCAATAAGCTGCCGAGACTGAAACACGACGCTCTGCTGATACAGAAATACAAAAACAATGACAGTCAAACCACCAGCTGCACACACAAATATCACCACTCGTGTATACCAATATCACTCCCACTACCAATAAATAATCCACTCATCGCTTACTCTTGTGTCTCTTCTTGCTCGACTTGGCCTTGCTCGGCGTGTACTCCATCCCAACCTTATATCCCGAGCTTGCGGAACTCGACTTTGACGTCGACGGCGACGGCGACGGAGTAGACTCTTCCCCGGACGCAGGAAGCGAAAAGGCTGATCCGCGACGATGAGATTTGGTGGCGCTGCTGTACCCGAACTTGCGCGACGCTGACCCCTTGCGGATTTCAGAAAAGGTCATCTCAGGCGAAGCATCACGGCTCGAGCCTGAGTGTGTCAGTTCTACACTCAAATATCGGATATTGGTTAAGGGACTTACCGTATTGAACACACTTGCTGCAACAGCCGTGATCACAAGTTGTCTCAACTGACTCAACAGAAAAGGATTCAGGGTTCATGGTCATTCTGCTCATGGGCATCGTGCACCATCCTTGAGTGTTTGGACCCTGCTGGCACGAGCAGCACGTCCAGCTCCCGCCTTTGCTCTTGAACTGGCAGTTCTGGAGCGGGCAGTCGGACGTCGTGGGCTGGGCTGCCGCGAACGATATGTTGCTGCACGGCGTCTCATAACCCGTCTCGAGATCGATGAGCGCCGACGGGCAGTAGTGCCAGTTGATGGATGTGTGGGCGCAGGGATGGTGTCGAGGATGTCCGTGACACATTGTGAATGTCTGTCTTTTTTGTTCCTGAGAATAGAAGCAGTTGGTCTTGCTCTGGAGGAGAAGCAGTTATTCTGAGGATTTCTTCCTGGTCTGATAGCTTCATCCTGGGGACTATTTATACGCCGACGGACCAGACTGACTAGACAGATCGACCTCTTTGGAACCGCAGGCCTAGTTCCTCCCCTTCAGCGAAGCAATTCTCATGCTCAGAGACCAAGAGATGCACATCTGGAGCCCATCCATACAATTTGCACGCTCTGGGTTGAGGCGTCTGCAGCAGTGCAGCCCCATCGATCGTGTCCTCGAGTGCAGCATCATCGGGAGTGTGCGTTTACATTTCCATGATCAAGTCTCCGATGAGGCAGAGACATGAAAAATTTACATGGCCCAATGTCTCGGGGTGTGATCTGATGGATGGATCCTGTGTAACGGGACTCGAGGCCATTTATAGGACGCCACAGGTGAGAGCCTGGTAACGAGGCTGTCGTAGTGGGAGATAGTGTGTTCGCACAGCATTGAGATTGTGAGATCCATGGAGATGAGATGTGATGAACCCGGTACTCTGGCTTTACGATTACTGATCTGGTGTGGATGAGAGTGACGACGGCATTGGTGTAAGAGCACGAATGTTGGAGAGTACCTAGTATCTATTGGTAATAGATGAGGTTGGCCTGGCCGGGAGACCTTGGCACCGAGTACCCGGTCGACCTGGCAGCACATTCACACCTACAACCCATACAAAGGCACAGGATCTTGTGTTTCTACGAGCCCCCCAGCGCGATCGAGGCATCCCATCCGTCCTTGTTCACATCTCGATTTAGACCCCTGGTGGTCTAATGCAGGCAGACGTGATCTGGTGAAACAGAACATGTCAGCTTCGGGAGGACTTGGCGAGAAGCCAATGGTCACGAGGCAAGTCTCCGAGTTGATGCGAATATGAACTAATTTACTGGGATAATGCCTGTTGACTTGAGGATGGGGAGCCGAAGGGGCATCGTTGAGGAGATCGTGACGTGAACATGGCAGAGAGTCTCACTTGCGCGGAGATATGAGAGTAGAGTGGTAAACGTGTTGACAAACTAACTATCTCCAACGAACTTCTCCCAGAAGCGACTCATGATTCACCAGCCCAAGGGTATCCTTCCTCCTCCTCGCATCGCATACCAAGTTAGGAGAAATAATCTCTCGAGGCAATACACGACTTGCAGCAGATATGCTCGCACCGATACGTGCCCCCCTCGCCAATCATGACACAACTGCACCGCCCACCAACATTCCACGTCTTGCCGCACCAGCAGCAGTCCCAGGCCTGGTTCTTGGCCTCAAAGGGGCAGTCGGCGAGTGGGCACTTGGGCAGCGTGTAGCCCGACGGCGGAGGGTATGGAACGGTCTGCTTGGTCGCGCTGCTGCAAGGGCGGCGGTGAGAGAGGCCGACTGGACAGTAACTTATGTGTGTTGAGACATGCTCGCATGCGAGACGGAAGGTGATTCGATGGCACATGATGTTTGACTTTCTGTACGAGTTTTCTTCGACTTGGACTTGTAGCTGTTGACATTGCTTTGTTGTGATGGCGACTGGACCTCCTCACTCACATCCTCGCAGCAAGAGGCAATGGGTTTTATGTATTCCCAAATATCTTCCAGCTTCCCGATCTAATTTCTCAACCGGCTCTCCTTTCCCTTCCATCAAGATGCCATCAGCGCAACTCCAACCGCGATAGAACCCGAGGGCGGACATGGCTGCAAATATCTCGAGATACTCATGAGTATCGGTGCCAGGCGGGCGGAGTCAGGAGCTCGGAAGTATGTATGGCAAGTCGGCTTGGGGGTTGCAGTATAGCTGACGAGTGTGATTCCACCATGACCTCGAGTTTGTGATATATCGTAATAGGAGAAAGTATCTCCTCGGTCATGAACATGAACAAGGCAACCCTCGGAATGTACCGTACTGTGAAACCTCAATCGGTTATTGATACTCGTGCCGGAAAAGTGTTACTCGACCGTCCTTGATCCCATGATCTTCCTTCTCTTCTGCAGAAGTTTGTCGATGCCTTGTGAATCACCGAGATTGGCGACATGACGATAAAATCTGCATGTAGTCAGCAAACCAAGAAACAGCAATAAATGTGGTAGTAATAGACCTGCCGGAATGGAAACGCCATGAGTTGTAGCCTGCATGAATTCGCACATGTGGTTCGTGGGCTACACCTGCAGACGTCCACAGCGTCGGACTATATGCAGCTGATGTCTCAGCTGCAACTCAAATCCCATGAGGAGGGCCGAAAAATATCGGCTTCGAGGTCTCGCCTCGTCAAGTCTCGTCGGCTGTACAGTTCTCGCAGACCTGGTGCGTGCAGTACATCCTCACATCTGCAGATCGAGAATTGAAGCACCGGCAGTCAAAGTTCCCACGCCTCCCACACATGCAGCACTTCCACTGCCCGTTAAGATCAGCGAGCCGACATGCCCCAGAGCGACAGCCCGGATCAATCAGACACTGGCTCATGGTACATGGGTCGCTGGGGTCTCCGCGGGGAGAGCTGGTTGAGACGCTGCCACACGGTGCGAGGGGCCGGCTGGTGACGGGATCGTAGTAAGCAGCCGCACAATACGAGTAGTAGTAATTCAGGCCTGTTGGGCGGTAGCAAGGGGGCACATGGTGGTAGTGGAGGTAGTGGGCGATACACATTGCTGTGGTACACATGTATGTCTCGGGAGGGTGATTCAGCTGCTGGGAATACGATCGAGTAGAAGCGATCTGGCTGCGTGATCGGGAGGTGAGAGTGAGTGTTTGCTGGAAGAAGCAAGGTGACGTGATTTGTAGAGCAGAGGAGAGCAGGATCAGGCTGGACTTGGGAGCGAGGTGCTGGTGAATGATATCCCAGTCTATCTAGGTCGTTATTGGTCAAGACAGGACGGATATGCAGGTCTAGAGTTAGACGAGATGTATGCGTGATCGATGTGGCCAGTAATGTTTCCATCAGATAAGTAATAATAGAAGAGCGTAACTGAAGACCATCCATTGAAGAAGATGCAAGTCTTATAAACGGCCAAGGACGGACTGTTATCAACAAGCGCAAACAGTGGACTGATTGATGAACCACTTATTGTCTTAACAACACTCAACCCCAGACAAACTCAAACTCAAACAGAGACGAGAGGACCGACCTCTTTATGATTTGCTCAACCGTATCACGAACCGAACCAACTGCAGGGTCCCGACCGTCGCTTATACCAAACCACCAACACCAACCCATAGGGCTGAAGGAGGCATAACACTATTTTTTTCAGCGCTGACCAGCAGAACCAATTGGACCAGACTGAAAGCAACCGGTGGAACATTGCTTAAACAGTAATGGTGCGACGGAATCTTAATTCATGGAGAGCTGTAAGCGAGGTCACCTAACTAATGGCCCAGTTGTTCGGCGTTGAGAGTTAGACGCGAGGGTTCCCCGCAAATAGGAGTGATCAACTATCAGAGAGAGAAATGAGCTGATCCCGTTGATGCCCAAGAGTGACACTAAATTAAATTGGCTAGTTTCACACGGTGTTCCTCGTGGAAATCTCGTGGCGTTTGACATTTTTTCTCGGTCCGGTCACAAGGGGCAATTGCTCCCCCCGTCAACACTTTCAATACCACATCAAGCATTTTAATATTATCATTTCACAGTGGTATCGTTCTTGGCGATAAACGATAACAGACGATGTAGCTATGCCCCGCGGAAAAGCAAGATTTGTTTACAAGTCGTCGTCTCTAGTTGGGGCGGAAGCTAGCAAGACCCGGCCGGGGCTTACTCAGGTCTCACTAAACACATGGCTCTCTCGTGGTTGTGTTGCCCTGACCATGTTGGTAGGGGCACGGGAATTTCTGGATCAGCGTGAGTTTTACAGCCCAAGACAGGGCCAATCAAGCAGATCGAATCCCGATATAGCGTGTGGTTGGAGTCTTGGTCTTTGGACTGTTATTCCGCAGATATCTCCTCGGGGTGCGGAACTGTGGCAGATTGATAGGTGGCTTGACTAGTCAGCGCTTATATATCGAGACCCAACATCCGTCGGAGAATATAAAAACTGGAGTTGGATGCGTTATGACGTTTGCCTGGCGAGTATCTGGTCTAGAACGGAGTTCAGAAGTGTAGTCCTTACGATCAAGTCTATGTGAATGGCTACAGGTCCATCACGCAATGAATAAAACAGGAAGGTATAAAGATAGTATAGATGATCAGTGGATATTACATCTGAGCAGGTTGAATTAAGGGCGCAGAGCTAGTTGCCGAGGCTGAATATTGCTACCGTCTGTATCACATCCAGCCTCATGGCTACGATACACAACCGAAATTCTAGAACATCAACCACGCGAATCCGAGAATCGTAGGATCGCGATTAGCTATCCGAGTATACTCGAGGTTCCGAGGAATGGTCTGATGTTCACCAAGGGCTGAGTTCCTCCGACCACGATGCAACAACACCACATCCTCGCACAAGCTCAAACATCAGGGACATATACCTCCTCAGCAGCGCCGCAAGAGCTATTTATTCACCATGCAAGGGTACTGTCGCCTGGAGTCCACCGGATCCCACCTCCGGCTCCCCGGGGGACGTCCAAGCGAAGTCTGATCATCGAGACAAGGATATTCTGTAACTGCCGTTCTAATGAGAAGCACCGCTGTGCCTCTCGATATTTTCTATGTTCCTTGGAGGCTGATGAGCCTTGCCAACAAATTTGTTGTCATTCGAGGTAGTGACAATGGCAGAAATTAGCCGACTCTGGCCTTGGCAGCTGAAGAAAGATCAAGGAAAAGACCGGACACCAAGTTACGGTTCTCGGAGCATTCTCCGTGTGATTTAATTGGCAAGGTGCAAATTCACCAGCTCAGTGGTTCTACAGGCTTCGTGCGATGATCCATCTATCTTGACATACGCACCCATATACTCGAGACGTTGGGAGACCAAATCAGGAAGGTGTTTCAACACTAATTAGCCGTCTACATTGTTACATGCTGACAAGTCAGAGACACGCACTTCCTCATTGGAAGTGATATGGGCACTGACTGTTGCTGAACAGTCACTCCTGCACGGAACTGTCGGCTTCGAACGAGCTGCACCGATTATGAGGATGTATGCACAACGTAAGAAAGACTGGTTGAGGGGCCAAGGACATCTTCACTTGACAAGAGGCAAATGAGGATGGATCAGATACAGAAGACGATCAAGCTGGCTGAAACAACAAGAACAAGGCCTGATGCAACATACAAAGCCAGTTTGGGGCTGTCGACGGCCTCAGCAGCTTCCAGGGACTTGGAGGCAGACGCCTTGGAGAACCATCGCTTGCCGGCCGCATCGATCTCAACTACACCTTCACATTACAGGAGGCATGTCTAGACGACTTACACAACGTTCGAAACACGACGAGAATACAGACTCGGTTATTCGAAAGACAAGAACGTAGCTTGATCACTCAGGAGATGGGTGACAGGGTCCAAGGCTGCTGCAACATCCCAGGTTCCTCAAACCTTGACGGCACTGCAATACATACGTTGTGACGACCGAGCGACCATGAGCGGCGCAATACGCATCATCAACAATCTTGGTACTAAGCGCTGATAAGATTGAAGTTGCTGACATCGCATCTCACGATCTAATATCTCACAGTCTCAGTGTCTAGGGTGCGGTGCCAAACACAAATATCCTCGGCACACGTAATATTTTCGTACAGTATTTGCATTTGACGGCTTCATTTGTCAAGTCTCAAAATATCAAATCAGCCTTAATACGTTATTGCCCATTCATGTCGTTTACTCTATTAGCGCTGAGACTGGCTGACGTGATATATCCTGGTTGGTGGTCAGAACACCAGCAAATACAAATAGAACGAGAGGTTCTTATATCGGATGAGTGTAGACAATTGCTCTTCGCAAGCGTTCAATCGCAGTGCATCAAAATGGCTTTCAAGCACTTTGGAAACCTCCCGCTGGAGTTGCAGATGAAGATATGGCAGACTTACACGCACCCCGGACCAGCCATGCACATCTTTGACGTCTGTTTTCCATCATGGAAGGGCGATGAACGTGCTGAAAGAGCTTTCGAGACGCAGAGGAAGGATAAAGCAGGAGAAGCCAAGCTCAACAACTACAAAAAGATTGTGTTTCTTGACCGTCTCGAGAATATCAGGTCAAAGGCTGCATTCGACCCAAGCGTGTACCACGCAACAGCCACATCAAGGCTAATCAATCGCCTCGCTGAACAAACTGTCAGAGAGATAGAGGCAAGACAGGCTATGAACGAGATCAGTCTCCCCGGCAGAGCCCAAAAGGTCTCTATCCCTGCATCCGACGTCCTCATGCTTCGCTTCCGAGAGGAGCCATCCGACCACAACGACCTCGCTACGGAAACGCTCCTCGTACCACCGCCAATCAAAGACATCCTCGAGAACCAATGGTCACCGGAAATAGCCACGGCATTACAGAGTGCCAAAAAGGTCGCAATCGACGTTTCCGAAACATGGGCGACAGGGTTGTACGGCGAGCTAGGGCTTGAAGAGGTTGCATTCTTCGCTTGCACGATCCAGAAGGGTCTGGAGGTGTTGTACCTTGTGGATGAGTGCACGGGGAGGTGTAAGCAGTGCGGTAGACAGAACGTCAAGATGAGCGAGATACGAACGCCAGATGCTCTTTGGAAAGGTCTGCGGACGAAGAATACGGATGATCAGGAGAGACCGGGGGATATCGTGCATGCAGTATCGAGACGCTACGTCGAAGCGCGGAATCTTTCGGCGCTGGGATGGGAGGAGGAACATCCATCGTACATTTTCGCATGTTTGATCGATACTGCGATCAAGAGTCAACAAGAGGGCGCAGATAGAGGAAAGTTTCAAGGTGTCAGAGTCTTGGCAGTTGAGGATGAGTGATCACGAAGGGACAGAAATAGGATAATGGTTCGATGCTAAAGAAACCGCCCGCTCGACTTTTGCCGGGATATACCATAACGCCGTACATGTTCTACCACTTATATGCATTTAAAATCTGCGCTGTTAGCTGTGTTTGCCAAGTCAGAATGCGAAAACTCACCTTATTTCGTATGATCCTGCTCTCGTCATGTACCGCACCCACTTGACGCTCGAATAATTACTCTTCTCAAACACCTTCAGATATCGTACCAACAGTCCTGAACTCGTAAACATGAGCAAGCTAAAGTTCATGCTCAGCGGCGGTCGACTCCACGCGCGCTGGTTCGTCATGCTCGTCAGGATAGCCTCGGCGCTGAGGACGTACTCGCTCTGACCGGTGAAGCGGCCAATCTTCCACACGATGTTGTTCTCGCTAGGCTCGTACTTGGCCTTGCCCTGCGTGCAGCGCTCTGTGATCTTTGCGGTGTTGAGAGGCGTTGGGATCTTGACGACGACGTTTGTGGCGAAGAGCTTGGAGCCGAAGTTGGCCTTGACACCGATACTGTATTCGACCTTTGATCGGCCGACTTCGTTGACGATGGCGTGTACTTTGAAAGGAAGGTTGACGTTCTCAGTGGCGCGATATCGCATAAGCTCGAATTCACCGTCGGGGGGGACGAAGCTGATGATACGGTCGGCGTCAAATTTACCCAGCTTCACACACTGGTGAAATTGACAATCCTCAAGAGTGACACTACCAGCCGCTGCCTTTGTCGCCTTTGTACCCATCTTATTTCCGCTCGGGAGACTCAGCAAGCCATCGTTATCGAGAAGTAGACGATCGTTGAGGCCAAATTTGCACTCGGGCGTGCCGGAAAGGTAAGCGCGCATAATAATCTGGCCCGTAACGTCTGCGCGCAGGACAGCGCCGGTGGCGGACATGAGCAGGTTGACGTCCTCGATCACGTCGACGAAAGCCTCATTCTTACGGTACTTTACGTCTGCCTTGCGCCAGGAGAGGGCTCCGGTGGCTTGCATCGTGATCTTGGATGTGTTTTCGGCGCGGGCCTCGGACTTGACGCCTTCGGTGGTGATGTACATCTTGAGGGTGTCTGTTTCTGTATTTTGAGGGTATCCAAAGTCGATAATTTCTAAGAATGTCAGGTGTCATTGCAGTGCAGAGTAATTGGAGTAGAATATACCGTCTAGGAGCTCATATACCAAGACAAAGTTATTCTTGACAGCCTCCTCATCAAACTTGCCAAAGTAGCCCTTGCCCAGCTGGATCAGCCTGTAGAGGAACTCAAACACAAGAGCGGCATTGGCATTGCTCTTCGTGATGGCGACCAGGTAGATATTCTCATGCTTGACATGGCTGAACGTCGTGCTTCCGAGGGTGAGGATTGGCGATCGAACTTGGGCGTTGGAGATGACCTGGATGCGAAAGACGTCTGCGAGGCGAGGACGACAGTCGTTCCGGAAGGCGCGGAAGATGAGGTTCTCGCCCTTTTGGTTGAAGACCAGAACGCCTGACAACATGGTCGCGGTTTGAGGGTGTTTGGGTTGGGTGATGGGAAAGTCTGTTGGAGCGCCATGGGAACCTAAGATAGGAGGTGTCCGTGGTGGGGGATTCTGCCGGGGAGCTCGAAGGCGGTGAGCGAGTCGTGGAGATTACTAAAGCCGCGGTTCATGGAGATGAGTGTCAATTGAATGTGAGATACCGCGTCGTTTGCTTAAAGATGTATTGTTTGTTTTAATTGATTTCATCTTTATTGTGCTGCTTGTCGTGCTGGCACTTGTTTGCTGCGCAGTGATAGACGCTGGTATCCTCGTTGGAACTGGTGAATGAACCCACTGAAAGCTAACTCAGTTGCGGAACAGTGCCTCAACTTTGAACCAACTGACTTTACACAATCATTACATCTTTGTTAGCTGTGCCGTGGTTCACGTTATGACTCAAACTGTAACTCAAATAAATATAGCTCTAATGGATAATTCCCCCGGACTCTATAACCTTGTCTAGAGTGGATTGTTTGGCATCGTCAAAGCTCTCCGCGTCATCAGCTGCGCCCCTCAAGAAGCAAGAAAACATAAGGCCTTAGAATAGGATTGGATGGCAAAATAAACTTTACATAAAGTCCCCTAAGCATCGGCTAAACTACCTAAGTATTCTTGTCACTTAGGATTGAGGTCTTCGGTTTCCCCCCGTTGACCGCTGACCTTCTCATCTTCACCTCTTCCCGTTTCTAACTTGACCTTAACGCAATATATTCAACTCTATCTCTTAATAAAAGTAATCATCATGGCAGAAACGATGGGTTTCCCTCAATCTTTTGTCCGACCATGGAAAGAACTTCTCCAATCGCGACGCGACGAGCAACAAGATGACTTTCCTAGTTACTACGTC
Organism: Fusarium coicis; assembly: GCA_013781345.1. Classification (NCBI taxonomy): domain Eukaryota; kingdom Fungi; phylum Ascomycota; class Sordariomycetes; order Hypocreales; family Nectriaceae; genus Fusarium; species Fusarium coicis. Next base: position 46,418 of record JAAOAJ010000002.1, on the reverse strand, counting down.
AATAATATCGACACCCTCATCACAACCAGTTCACCCAAGACATTATACGTTGGAACAGGCCACTCAATATACACGCGCGCTCTTCTACCAGCAATTCTCAGCGCCAAACACTCGGTTCAATTGATCACCTGCTACTGGGCTGCCTCGCCCTCACTGGACGCTATACGCGACACATTCGAGCAGCTTGCAGCGGCGCGTATTGAAGCCAACGTCAAAGAACCTCTACGGATTATGATAGGCTTCTCATCATTTGGGCTATTTCAGAAACTATTCCACCCTGCTTCTCGAGAAGGATATGTCTATGATCCGTCGAAATGGCCTAAGCTGGGCCTGCCCGACCAGCAATTGCTACAGAATGCGAATATCGATCTCACTGTCAAGAGCATCTTCTTCACACCATTTAGTGTCATGCACCCAAAGTTTGTGATCGTCGACGGAAAGAGGGCCTGGGTCCCAAGCTGTAACGTCAGCTGGGAGCGATGGTTTGAAGGCTGCGTCGAGATCGAGGGTGCCATTGTCGATCGTCTTTTGGCGTTTTATGATCGCGTTTGGGGTCACAATGATGAACCTCCACGACCATCTGGCCCACAAGAAGATGTGCAGATTGATCAAAGAGCACCAGAACGACCACAGGCTAACAGTGAAGTGTCGGCGACGCAGTCCATTGACTTCCCAGCCAGTGGCCCAATTCCGACCATCTTTCTCCCTTCGCCGCATCATCGGAACCCTCGGTTCTCCTTCTTCCCATTCCTATCGCAGACAAATCCGCCAATGACGCCTTTGAACGCAGCACTACTTACACTATTCAGCAACGCACAGCGACGGATCACCATCCTCACACCGAACGTCACCTCCCGGCCTGTCGTGGAGAGTCTGTTGGATGCGCTCGCACGTGGAGTCGATGTTCAGATCAGAACCAGCAAGGGTATGATGCTGATCGAGCAGCTAGTAACGGCTGGCACAACAACGTCCTGGTGTTTGCGCAAGTTTGTACAGAGATACAATGCTCTTGTCAATCAGGCACGATCGTTGGATCCTGAAGCACAATCGCCTGCGCCTGGCAAGCTGGAGATCTTCTACTACAAGCAACTCGACGCCAGACGCGACCAAGAAGACGAACCTGTCGTAAGTCATTTCAAGATGACTCTCGTTGACGACGAGTATCTAGTACTGGGTTCAGGCAATATGGACAGGGCTAGTTGGTGGACGAGTCAGGAAATTGGATTACTATTCTGTGTCCCTGGCTTCCAAGGCCAACATCTCTGGAACGATGTCCTCGAGAAGCGCACAGAAGTCTTGTTTCAATCTGACCACCCCAAGCGATTGATCTGATCCCCTCCAACGATCAATCCGATTACAGCTCAGCCGCCTTGATCTTCTCCCAAACGCTCACGAATGTCGACGGATCGTTGGCGCCATGGAGCCGGAACCGGTCCTGAAGAACAAAGTCAGGGACACCACTGACACCGCTGTATCGCGCCTCGCCCGCAAGCTTGTCAACCTCTGGGCCACCCTCGTCGCTCTCGACAATAGCCTTCTGGAACTCATCTTCAGGGATTCCCGCCTCGACAGCCACGTTTCTCAAGGTGTCGTAGCTGGTAATGTCGTCGTTCTTCTCAAAGTACGCAGCGAAGAGCCCATCGAGCGCCTTGCTCTCGGCATCCTGGCCGTGCTTCTTGGCAAGCTGAACAAGTCGATGCGAATCTCTCGAGTTTCCTGTCTGTCCTCCGAACTTGAAGTCGATTCCCAGGGATTCTCCGACACCCTTCAGATGCTGGTGCATCTTGACCACGCGGTCTCTTCCAAATTTCTCGAGGTAGAACTTTTCCTTGGAGATGCTCGATGCAGGACCGCGAGCCCAATCAGGCGCTAGCTGGAAAGGCTTGTAGCTGATGTCGAAAGTGTCGTTTGAGTCGGGGTACTTCTGCTCCCACAGGCGCTGCGCAGCCTGGAGCTGTCTGCGACCGACATAGCACCATGGGCAGACGGTGTCGGAAGTAACTGTAACTTTGAACTTTGTCATAGTGATGGTGTGTAAGATGATTTCTGATGGATGGGGCTGTATAGGGAATGGTTCGGGGCAACCCTGTCGACTTATAAGTGAAGCTCTTTGCTCGCTGTGCGACGTGATCGCATCAGCGGCTCACGTAAGCAGGTCGGCGCCGGCGGAAAGTTGAAACCCGCTTTTCTCGAAGTTGGTGGGATACCGAGGCCGGAGTGTGGATCCTTCGTTACACGGATTGAGATTTTCTGGTTCCATTACAAACGATGTGATACGTGCTTTGAAATGTGCTCGGAGATTGGAAATGAAGAGAACCCGAAGGACTTTCTTTGTGTTACGAACCTCGGCTCGGTTCTTCGCTCCTCCGTCGAAGGACATATGTGGCGATGAAGTGAAGCATTCACTCAGTACTTTGACGTCCGTTCAAGCACTGAGGATGACGCCAGTCTGTAGGGCTGAACTAAGGAGCTAGAATGTAGATGGGCGATCTGATGCAGGGAAGAACACCCGCAGGTTAGCCCAGTTTGTCTGGGGCCAGTTTGACTAACGACATACGTACATCACGGAGGCATGCAGTCTTCGGTGCTATTAATAGCAACAGCCTCAAGTAGAGGCACTTGCGTCTTGTCTGAACCCACAATAGCATGGGCGGGGCATTCTTGATCTTAGTTATCATGTAGTTGTCGTATGTGTTCGTACATACAAGTGCGATGCTTAAGAGATATGTCACAATTAAATACATCCGGTCATCTCGGATCCATCATTAACACTATTTGACCGACATCAGTTCTTCAGACACTGCCTGAAACTCAAGTCCTGTAGACTGTACCATCCCTAGGCAGCTTTCCAGTCGCCAAATACCGGTCTATGGCCTTACTGGTATCGCCTTTGAGGTAGTGACTTGTGTGTCCAGCTCCATTCCTCGTAATGCTCACTCTATGCGTCAACTGCTCTCTCACCCCCTCAGACCAAGTAAGACTCGTCTCAGGATCATACACCGAAGCCGCAATCAGAATAGTAGGAGCATGCTTGATACCATCTGCCAAGGGTCCCTGTGGGTTCGTCAACGGTGCAGGCCAGCCGATGCATGTACTCTCATAGTAATACGTCTGCGTGGCACCCCTTGTTCTCGGAGCAAACGCCACACCGCTGATGAGCTTCTGGCGCAAGTCTACAGAGGTTTTGGACTTGTGTAACCAGTCTTGACATCCAATGGCAAGGTAACTATATGGAGAACCCCCAGGATTGTTCACGACTTTACCACTGGGAGTCGAAGTCGACAGCAAAGTTGCGTTGCCCTTGCTAGCTTGAAGAATAGCATCTCCAAGAGTTGCCCACGTACCAGAGCCAAGGTCCACATCAACAAAGGTCAGAAGCTCTTGTGCATTGTATCGAATCTCTTCACCGGTCACGTCAGAGCGACATGTACCGTTGCAGCCTGGTGCAGGGATAGCTTTGGAATCAGCACGAGCGAGAGTTTCATCCCAGACGCGGCTGGCATTCTTCCCGTGAAGCCCGCACGTGGAATTGTGATCACACCATTTGAGGAATTGGTCGAGGACAGTCTCGTAGGCGGTTGCTTCTGCGAGGAGGGTTGCTATCTCGGACTGGGAGTGATCCACGTTTGCGTCGAGAGCCATGCGGCCCACGGATTTGGGGAATAGAGATGCATATGTTGCACCGAGGAGTGTGCCGTATGAGAGGCCGAGAAGGTTGAATTTCTCGACACCAAGAGCTTTGCGCACGACTTCATGGTCCTTTGCAACATGGATGGAGTCGAGATGGTTGATAAGAGGACCAGTGAGGTTGGCACAGCTCTCACCCACGCTTCGACTGTAGTTGAACAATGCATCGTACTCTTCATCCGTGGCAACGAAAGTCTTGACCCTCTTGTTGAAGACCTTGGGGTCGCATCGTACAGGAGTGCTGATACCAACACCGCGGGGATCAAGACCGATGATATCGTACGCATCACGAAGCTCATCCGAGAAAGAAATCGCCGAGACGTATGGCGATCCAGCAACGAGGATAGCTCCAGATGCACCAGGTCCACCGGGATTGAAGAACAAAACACCGTGTTTCTCGGCTTTGCCAGTATGGTTCAAGCGCGTGAAAACCAACTCAACCGTATCATCTCCCTTGGCAGAGGTCGAATTCCCACTCTGATACGCAAGAGGGACATTGATCTTTCCACAATCAACACCAGGCGGAACTCCAGTCGGACAATCTCCCCAGCTTATCTTGGGGGCAGATGATTTGGTCGCCGCAGCGTTGACAAACTGCAACAGTCCAAAAAGGACAAAAGACTTTAAATGCGCCATTACACGAGATTGAGCATGAATAATTTGAGCTAAGAAGAAGAGGGCATGATGAGATATATATCCCTTTCGGTGAGGCTGCACCTTGCTACTACCGAAAGTTAATTGGAGCCGTGTGTTCCGTGAATGGCAGATGAATGGACTAGGTAGCTAGTGCTGACTGCTACCACAGACGTCATTGATGTGCAGAAATGCGACTATTGACCCGGATGGTCGGGACCGCATTCATTTTGATAGGCCTGGACGTATTTGTTTACGAGGGATTGGCTTTGGCGCGGTTGAGGGTGGGGATGGCGATGGGGAGGCTGGGGTTGCGCTTAGCATAGACGCGGTCGTTCGATAGTCTTGTATAAGTTGTGCCAGTATAGTCTAAGTCGTGGCTAACTATCTTGCATACATTATCTCGTGTTTCTCAATTGCGTTGATTTATTCATTGGTCTCTAGTATAAGCAGATGTAGTCTTTTCGAAGTCTTAACTGGGAGAGCATGATCATGTCAGCACATGTCTAACTCCAGTGTTGCTACAAGATTGTAATTCACAGCAGTGAATACTATTTGTTAATTTGATATGAGGAGATGCTGGAAATGGGCTCTTCCTTGTGCTCAATTGAGAACCAAGTTTGTGAGCTTGTTTCGTGTCTTGGAGTTTTGTCAAGTGAAGGTGGTTTGCGACGAACCGCTGTCCGTTCAACCTGCGAAGATGCTATTGCAACTCTCTTAGAAGACAAATCGATATCAGTGTGCACAGATTCTTCTTTGGCGAGTCGTACCATAGATTTCATGAGCTACAGATAACGACTGTATCAAGCACTTTGACCAAGGGAGAAATAATGCATGTTGCTTCAGTAATAACCGACTTCGCGACCGATTCTGATAATTCGAGCATAGGAGTATTCCTTGCAGGGTGCATTGGTAGTATGGGAGGCTTTGGCTGGTAGCATGCTGAGTTCTAAGCTGGTAAGCTGTAGTTCCAAGGGTGAAACTTGCAACATCCATAACTCGATCTACGATGGGGGTTCATGTCTTATTTGACGCTCTACGATTGAGATTGACTTCCTGAGAAGCATTTGAAACGAATTTCCGAATTTTCGAAGCATTGGCGAAGCATGTGTTCTCTTTGGCATCTGGCTTGTCGCATCAACCGCCTTACCCATATCAACCTAGGGGTATCGAGGACCGAGTCAAAGAACAGCGTCACGACAACGCGACTCGGCAATCAGAGGTTCCAAAATCAGATTGACCATATCGCAAGCCATTCTACATCACTTTTGTCAACTGAATACTGGCAAAAAAAAAAGGAAGCTCGTGTCTGTGCTTGCGCCCCTTTCTGAAGCCATTCACAGCAAAAAAGGTTCGCAAAGCACTGGGCGTGCCTACTAATCCCCCCTGAACGCTGAGCGAACAGGATTTGCCCCCGAGTGGTCCCAGGGGACAATTGCCGTGTCTGCATATCCCACCCAGACAGAACGGACCGGAGTCGAACCGGCGTACTTTGGTGTCGCTGCCAAGCTTCACCATGCTTTAACCACCCAGCCACCGCTCCGGTAATTGTTGAAAAGGTGTTTGCTTTTTTGGTTAATATAGCTATGGGCGTTCTCATGCTGGGAAAGGTCGTGGAGCGCGCGTTGTCCTGTTGTGGTATCTGCTCCTTCCTGCGTTGAAAGCTCAGAGAAGTAGCGACAACAGGGAAGGTGACAAGAGGGGCGCGATTGATGGGTTACATGTGGCTTGCAGGGTCAGAAGAAAAGTGGTGTGCATTACGTGCGATAAAAATCTAAGCGGGGTTTGTCAAATTGAAGGATGCGAAAATAAAAAAAGAGGAGTGAGTTCAAATGAGGTAGAAGAAAAATGGTGCGCAGGATATCTTCAGGATTCACGTGACTCAGATCGTGGAGAAGATCGCCGCCAAGCGTGGGCGGAAGACGACTCAAGCGACTCTAGTCGCGACTAAGTGGGTATGTCTTCAACCTCAACTGTCTCCCGGAATGAACATTGGGCACATCGTGATAGGAACAGGTCTTCGTAAGAATAAAGAGTGGCCGGAATTCTGCAACGCGGCATAAGGGTTTAAGTAAACGGTTTATTAAATGACGCGCGACCTCAAGCAAGCAGCTGGCAAGCTCATCACAGCACCTGAAAGCAGTATAAATAAATGTAGCGTGCAACTGCGGATGTTAGAGTAAAAAAAGAAAAGAAAAACAGCTTGGTACAGGAATCGAATGGAGCGACTGTAGTGATCTGAAGCTTAAAGAGATGAAAAGAAAAAGAAAAAAAAAACACGATGCGCTGTGACCGCCAGGCCACAGCGTTGCATGGTGAAGCTTGGCAGACACTGGCTTACACTGTAACCCGAGCTATAACACATGAGTTATTATAAAATTCCGGAAAGTGGGTGCAGTTTTCGAACCTGGAGACCTGCGGAGTAGAGTTCTCATACCCGGGTTGTAAAAAAACTAAAAAAACACAATGATCACTGTGACCGTCAGGCCACAGCTAGCATGGTGAAGCTTGGCAGATAACAAGCATAGACGCAACTTGGTCTATATCCCTTCTACCAGAATTGTTCATCCACATCCCCATACAAGCTGGAGGGTTTCGAACCGAGAAACAGGGAACAGAGTTTCGACAACGAGCAAAAATACACAATCACTGTGACCATTAGGCCACAGATAGCATGGTGAAGCGCCGGCAGACAAATACTCACTACGTAATCTGGCCTATAGCACATTGAAGAAAAGTGAGAAGCCTTAGAACCCAAATGCACCTGCTGTCTTTCGAACTTGAGAGCAAGAGAACAGAGTTCCAACCTGTAACAAAACAAAAAAGATATGTTCGCCATGACTATCAGGCTACAGGTATGACCAGTATGGTGACGGGTCGGCAGACAACACCTCCCCGTGTAAACCGGATTGTAGCCTGCCTGCAAGGAGAATCAAGAAATCTAAGCCTGTGGAAAGGTTCAAAACATTATAAAATATAATTCTCGAACCTGGGAATAATTACAAAAAAAGGACAAAAAACACGGTTGCCATGGCACATTGGGCCACAGCGCGCATGGTGAACCGTCGCTAGACCTTAGGGCCTTGGATACCGGAACTTATAAAGCTATGGCACCTTCTCATAGGCGCCAGTGAGGAGGCAGCCGCCAAATTTGATCGATGTGTGAACGGACGCAGTGTATACACTTCGGCAAGCTTACAGGGCTATGTTACCCAGATGGTTCAGAGATTAATAGATTGAGCATAGTTATATCTTTGTTTGGAGGTTTACCTCGTGGATATCCTCAGAGAACAGGGGTGATGGTTAGCTGGGTGCATGGTCTGGTGTCGACAAAAAGGGCGTGGAGAGTGCCTGGGAAGGAGCCCCGGCAGCCACTGTAAAGGACTCTCTGAAGTCTCGGTGGTGGCCGAATCGAAACCCGCCAGCTAACTTCACCACACGAGAGTAACAAACTATTAAAAGCACATCATCGCAACCAACACGAAACAAAACACCAGTCGTCAAGATGTGCGAGCCTGCGAAGACCACTTCAAATGCGCCAGGCTGCCTCGCGAACTTAACGAGTCGCTCGTTAAAGTCGATGAAAACCTTCGAAGCTGAACGGAGCACCACACTTCAACAAACTCGTCATCAACATCGCGTGCGGCATCGCAGTATGCACGAGGAAAGGGCAACGAACCACGGCGCAGAAGTACTTCGTCAAATTGCTGACACGGAAGAGGGTTCGATCTGGTGTTAAAGTTCCGAAGTCGAGCGGACAAGAGAACCTGTAGATTTACGAACGATCGAAACATTGGGGAGTGGTTCAACATCAAAGTCGAGAAATTACCCGGACCCGACATTGTTGCTGGTGCGGCGTGCCAGTCTTCTCCTCCCTCAAAGTGCTGGACGATCTTCCCAAGAAAACCTGGCGGCAAATCCTCGACATTTAGCAAAAGAAAGCCCCTTGAATTTGACCTTTACGTGAACACCATGGCACAGTCTATGCCCCAAATCTACATCTGAGTGACAAAGGGAAAGATGTTTGGATTCGTTTCAACTCTGACCCCACCCGTCTACAGAAAGCGCACAAGAAAAAGCCCCCACGACCTCACCGTCCTCCGATACCTACAGCAACAAGGAGGTGGCCCGTCAGCGGGCATCCATCATAAAGGTAGTGCTTCGGAGTGGATGAGTTATGAAAGGAAATGCGGAGAATGGCCATTGCCCATGCCACGAAGCTTCTTGAACCAAGAGGCATCGGTTGGAATATATGAGGGTGCCTCGGGGACACCGAGTCCAATGGAACTGAAAACGTCCCTATTGGTTGGTATAACATGTTTTGCAAAACCTGGCAAAGCTTATCGTCTCACAACCAGGTATAGCCAGCTAGGGGATTGGAAAAGCTTTGTTTCTCTGATATAGTTTAGGCGACAAGCACGAAGACTCAACACGGATGATTCTCTCAATAACCAGGCAACAGCATCTTGCCTCTTACCTCTTACCTCTTGTCTCTTGTATCGAGCAGGTTTAATCTGTATCTTCTTCCCTTCATAATGGGCCTCAAGGGGAGATCTTACCAACAATGCCAGATGACCCTGAAGCTCACTAGCAGGCCCATGCATGGTAGCAGGAGGCCGATAGAATAAAATAGTTCTGTATATAGAATAGATAATTGGGGTGAAATGAGGATGTGTTTATGGCTTTTGTGAGATCTATGGACTGTTTCTCGGCGTGTGTTGTTTCGCTCACGTTATTGAGGATCTCAGGTAACATCGGATTATCGCGAGCTTATTCCGGCACAGAGAACCTGGAATCGGATTATCGCTTTCGTCCTCCGATCCTCCGTAGTTTCAAAGCGGCATAAAATGAAAATTGTCGCCCAATAGGTTAAATTCATTACTGCACATTGACCCTTTGGACAAGCCTGTAAGCTGAGCTGATGCGTCGACCTGGTATTCTTCCCGAAATGCCGTCGGCTGACTCCTGCATCGATCCCATGCTTCCTTTCAATCAGCTTCTCAACTCGGAGAATCCATTACGTATCCGCATTTTCTTCTGCATACAACATCAAGCTCAATGTAAGAATGGGGTGGTCTGGAATGGTCTGGAATGGTCCTTGCAGATCATAGCGCAAAGCGGCCCAAAAAGAGGCGTCTTGCCCTGAAACCGCGAATCTAAAAATGGCGAATCACCTCTTCGGCATGGATCACCACTGGGCATTCCATTTCAGCTGAGGCTTTCTTAAGTGCAGCGATGATGGTACTGCGCCATGGCTTGTACTATTGAAGTAATTATACGAGGTGGCGTTCGTTACCTCGTGGTACTGTAATCACGGTTAAGTGAGGCGGCTGGAGCGGGTGAATGAACGGATCAATCCTATGCTTGAGTACGGATAGGCTGATTCGAATTGATTAAGCTTATTTAGAAACTTATAACTGCCGACTTCCCCGCAAGAATACTGATTGATCGCCAACTTCACTCCCATTACTTTACAATGTTGTTCCAAAACATCCTCATTGCCGCTTCCATCGGCCTCGCAGCCGCCTCTCAATCCTCCGGCCGAGGATGCGGTTTCAAAATTGCACCCTGTCCCGAAGACACCACCTGCAAGCCAATCATGGCCAACTGCAAAGACCTCAACAAATGCTCAGGCATGTGTTACTTCAAAAACGAATATCAAACCTGTGGAGGCTTCCGCGCCACGCCTCCTCCGCCTTGCAAGAAGGGCACTCACTGCGTTGATGATCCTCGAACTCCTGGTCACTGCGGCATGGCTTGTGACCAGCCTGGCATCTGTGCGCCCAAGAAACCGCACACATGTGGGGGAATCACTGGAAAGCAGTGTCCCAAGGGTCTGTACTGCTATGATGATCCATCGGATGACTGTGATCCTAAGAGGGGAGGGAATGATTGCTCCGGAATTTGCCTGTAGGGGACAGCTTTGAGGTCGCACGTATGATTCAGTTTACTAGGTCGGTTTATATTTGTCTACGGTCAAGAGTTTGTGATGAATGTAACGGACTGTTGAAAGGATGAGCTGAAAACTTTATGCATGTCTTGTCTGCTATGTGAAATTTGGACTGATTGAACAGCCAATCAAACAGAGATTCACATACGTCGAGGAAACGTTACAATTACAATTCCATGGCCTCAAGTTATTCTCACGTGGTCAATTTGGGGAATCACAAGCTGAAACACCATCAGCTGTAAAAACGGGTGATCGCCGTGCATGAAATCCGCCCCTCAATGCGTTTCAAGCCATTGGTGTCAAACATGTAATTTAAACCAAATGTCCAAGCTCTACCAATTGTTTCCTGAGCTGCGAATCCTTCCATTTTGATGGCCTTCTGGCAAACGAGATTGGATGATTTATTTCAAGAATTGACCAATGATCGTAAATTCCTTTCACCGCCAAACGCGGGATGTTTCACGAACGCGGCTCGGGATTAATTGCTTCGGGTAAATAATTGCGATCAACGCAAGGGCTTCTATTCATCTATGTACCAGTGAAAATATGCTGAAGAATTGTATCAAGCCGTGCAATTTTTAAAGCAATTGCCAAAACGCGGCAGCAGCACCAACAACAGCGTAGAAGTTAGGGCCTGCAGAATTGGCGACGTTGGAACCGTCGGTTGGAGATGGTGTTGCGGTAGCGGTATCGGCAGTTCCGGTAATCGTGACCACAGAGTCATCGCTTGTCTGATCAGCCGTAGCTTCAGCTGCGCTGCCCGATGCGTCGTTCGTTTCTTTTGGCTTGCTGACTGTCGTCTTGATCGAGGTCTCGCTTGCGGTTGTTTCACCAGCTGATGACTCAGAAGTGACCGCAGAGGTCTTGTCGCTTGAAGTCTCCTCAACCTTGGATTCTGTCTTGGCCTCTGTAGTAGGAGTCGGTGCCTCATCTGTCGTCTTTCCAGCCTCGGTGGTTGGCTTCACCTCGCCACTGGCGCTGGTAGTTGGGGCATCGACAGCTGTAGTCTCATCAGTCTTGGGAGATCCTCCAGAGCCTCCGAGATCAATAGGCTTCCCAAGTTCTGGACATGGTCAGTATGGCCTTCGCCAGTGAATCATTAATACTTACTCAAGCAAAGCTCATTGGCCCAAGTCATGGCCCCATCCTTCTGATTGGCGCAAGTCTTGTCGGCGCATTGAACAAAGTTGTCTTGCAGTGTAGGCATAGTGCAGAAGCAGAGATAGTTCGTCGCCTCTTTACATCCCGCGGGGGGGCCATTCGTGATGAGGCCTTGGAAGCAGTCGATCTGTCGCGTTGTCAGCATGAGAGAATCATAAGATGGTGGGTTTCGTACGGCACATGTAGACTCGGCTGCTGTGGCTACCGAGGCCATAAAAAGGGCCAGGTGGATAGAAATAGGTCTTTTCATTATGGCCGATCTCAAGAATATGTTTTGGTGATGGTGTCGATGTGAGCGACAAATCCATGAAGGAGGTAGGTAGTTAGATATATAAGTATGGGTAATAAATATCGAATGATGCCCCTGCCCTTAGGTGTGTTTCAAGATCGTCTATGCAAGACCTTGGTCGATCCTACGTTTCATCCCTCGGCCCCTTGTCAAACTCACCGAAACAACCCCCTCCCAGAACAAAACGGATTCCTGGGTCGTGATTGGATATAAACTGGCTCAATTGAATATCAAGGACCATCTGCGTGATGTCTTATCAATACCAAACTATCATCATCTTGACTTCCCGTGGCGGTGATGGATTTGCAAGAAATGAACTTCAGGCTATTATCATTATTGGAATAAAGTGGAAAAGAGATGAATTGGAGATGTCTATCAATAATTAATACCTCAGCCGTGGCTTAAGCGGAGTGAGAAGAGCGACTACCAGTGCTCTGGTCCAATCGCAACAGTATTTACGTCAACGCCGTCCTTGAACCAGCGATCCTCCTCGCTAATCTTGACATTGTTTCCGCTCATTTGCCTCTTCTTCATCAAGCCATTCTCATCAAAGGTCCAATCCTCAAGTCCATAGCATCGCCACCACTGATTATCATCATCGCGAAACTCATACCAGAATTGCACAGCGATCTGCGAGCGTCAGAATGAGACTTTCCTGAAGAATCGAGAAAATTGTGATGCTTAAGCGTCGTCTGAGAAATGTGACTCACCTTATTATCATCAAATGCGAAGAGCTCCTTGCGCAATTTATAGTCATGCTCTCGGCTCCATTTATCGGTCAAGAATTTCTCAATCTGGTCACGGCCTCTGACAAAAGTATCTCGGTTGCGCCAGATTGAGTCAGGTGTATAAGCCATCTTGACTTTTGCTGGATCCCTTGTACAGGATGTGAGTCAAAACGGTTGCTGACGAATTGAGGGGATCTTACTGAGTATTCCATCCGTCTTGAGCCGCTTTGACTTTGACGTGAGCAGACTCTCTGGTGTAAGGAGGCAAAGGGGGTCGTTGTTCAGTCATGTTGTTAATTGGTAAGATCCGAGATGAAGTGATGGATATATCGAGATGTAGTTGAGGAGATGAGGCGTAAGCTTTATACTATCTGAGGAGAAGATATGCGGCGAAAGCGGGGCTTATTGCGGCGCGTTGACTGCGGCGATCTGGGTGATGGCTTGAATGTCACTCCTGAATAAGTGATTACGCATGCGTTACAAAAAACTTAGTCAAGCTAGATGCCGAGAAGCCGTGTGAAGCGAGTGAGAAAAGCAGTTCGAGTCATTGTTTGTGGCCATAGTCTAAAGAACGAGATTTTCATATATATGCCTCAAGTTTGGTTCGCTACATATTTCTGTAATGTTTGGCACAAATGATAGCATACATTTGACTTCGGCACTAGAGATCCTTTATGAACTATGACTCTACTCGTAAACCTTCAGTTCAATAATAAACTATTGGCTGACAGAAATATACTTTTACGCAGTACGTGAAGCTCGCTCTTTTGACGGACAAGAATGCTAAGTAATTTTTAGAGAATGGATATTAGACGGGAGATTCAAAGGCAGTCCCAGAAATAAGATCAAAAGTTGGAGAGTTGTAGGCTGTTGCAAGTCCAGGAGGACAGCCTAGATTCACCGAGTGATATAAGCGTCCAGCTACAGTTTTCAACTGTGAATAATATAGTAGGTAGCTATCCATCATCCTCTATACTAGAACGATTTGCTCAACTTTCGAGTCCCGGTGGCTTGACTCCGCGAATTGCCCCTTGAACATGAAACCATCGAGAAAAACCTCCCCTTTCACTTCATACCGGAGCGGACCAACTGTGCTAGGGGACAGCAAAATAGGGGTACTGCAGCCCCCAATGAGCCAAACTTCATCACCAATCGCAGCACCCTCCCGACCAAGACCCATGTAACCCTCAGAAGTGATGAATGGATCCCAAGATACGAGACGCTTCATTCTGATAAATGCCTTTTCTCCGGGCCCCGTGCCACTGCTCTTGGGCTTGAACCCGTACGCTTCGAGTCGCTTACACAATGCCGAGCCACTGCACCAGTTGTAGAAGATTGTTGGAATATCATCAGGAGGGGGCACGGGCTCTAGGTAAATCCCATTTAGACTCAAAGTTCGGATGAAGGCTTCTGTCCGACTGACTGCATCTGAATAAGGTGCAGGTTCATCCACTGGAGTCATCCAGAAATCCAGATATTGCTGGTACAATTTTGAGTTGGCATCTGAGAAGTCAGGGGCTCTATCGCGAGGACAGAAATCAGCTATTGAACTGATCCTATCAATCATGACTCCGGAGACTGTCAGGTGATCTCCCTCGAAAGAAGGGTTGAAAGGAACTGCTTCAGAGGCATTAAAAAAGCTCTCCTCCTGGTCGATATGGCTGAGGCCCAAGCAACGCCTCAGCCTATGTGAGTGCCAGTTTGGCACCCAAGAAGGACCCGCGAAAGGACGCAAGACTGGGTTTCCAGGTGATCCAGAGCAGAGGTTATCGCGTTGCTCAGGTGCGCAGAGGCCAAGAAACTCCAAGTTGTCATGTATGTCTGCATGTAATATAGCTGAACGCTTGTAGACCTCCTCGGGCTCAAGATCATATCGAATTGAAGTTGCATCAGTCTCCCGGGGGTTACAAACACCCAGCAACGAATAGACCTGATCATGAGCAAAAGTTGCACGGGTGAACCGAAGATGCTCCATCAGCCAGAAAAGACCAAACTGGTTTTGATCTTTCTCCAAGGCTTGCCTGAGCTCTCTCAACACCCTCACCGGCCGAACTTCGCCCGTGTTGCCAAGCTTGAGCCTCTTCATCGGTCGTGGCCGTGCAAGTAGCGACTTAACAGCCATGTCGATGCCCCTAAACGCATCATCCATGGAAATTGAGATCGACCCGCAGAGGAAGATGGCGGTCTTTGGGAGCACGGATTCTTGAATCACCCATCGTCGATGAAACCATTCGCAACCAAGGAGGCGTCGAATCGCATCCCAGCCCATAGGATCAAATGGGATCTCGTCGTCCGGATGATGTGAACTGAGTCGACGCAAATGTTGGAATGCATAGCGCAAATAACTTTCGTATTCGTGAATCCACACAACCACGGACCTCGCTCTTGAATAGATATCTCGCATCAATGGAATTTGCAACGCCTTCTCTTTATCGTCCAGCTGATCGATGCAGATCATGTCAATCCACATCGGTAGCCTCTCATTGCCTTCCCAGATTTGTGGCAGGGTTTCAGGTGTATGAAAGAGCATGTTGACGAGAAAGGATTCCAGGTTGAGAGAAATCGGTATGTTCTTGACTCCACAGCCTGACTCAAGGGACATAGACCGGTCTGCTTTCTTGTCTCCCCAGACATGTGAGACGGAAACAGATGCAGGCGCACTGCCTATGCTAAATCGGCGTACACGGCCGTTTAGGTCCCCCGAAGCAGTTGCGGGAAGAAGATCGAGTAGCCGTATTTCATGCGCTGGATCGCGAAGGCAGTAGTAGTGGCTAGAGTCCATTTCGACAGTGAGATCTAGAATGCCAGTATTTGAGTTGAGATGACAAGGCTGCCGGTTCCCCGTCCTTGGGGAGCCTAGGGTGACAAAATAAACTTCACAAAAGGTATCCTGAACTCATCCTAAATTTATACCAACTCACCTAAATCTTTTTATCAGTCAAGCTCAAGGTCTCGAGTTTTATTTCCTCCCCTAGCCCCTCTCTTTTGTCTCTTGTCTTCTATTCGGGCTGACTCGGTCCGGCGCTTGGCCATCCAATCGAAGATGCAGCTGAATATGCCCCTGGCCGCTTTGCACTACGTACTCGTTTTATCACTCTGATCACTTTTGCCAGAATCTATCTTCTGCTGAGCCCAAAATGATCTCAGAAACATGCGCTTTAGTATTTATAGTGGAGGTTCACGATCTGTATTTCAAGGCAAGAGAATCATGTGCCATCGCCTTCCAAACGGCCTTAGTCTGACCTCAGCTCTCAGCCGACTTGACTTGTACATCCTAGTCAGCTGCATGAAACTGAAGATCTCATTGGCCATGTGCAAAGCCAAGGGTTGAAAAAACCAGATCAGGCTGCCTGTCAGGACGCAGCATGAGCGCGGGGAACATGCACCTTTCACCCAGCTGCTTTTCAAGCTTGCCCATCACAAGTCCATCATCTATGTTCATCATTAACCTCTATCAATCGGAGTGGCAAGTCTGAAACAACATGAGAGACCTAGATCCTTCGCTATACACTATAGCATGGATCGCGCCCTTGGAAATCGAGGCCCAGGCAGCTCTTCGCATGCTTGACAATCGCCACGACGGAAGATTCCCCATTAGTCGAGGCGATGACTACGTCTTCCTCGCGGGCGATATCAATGGCCATAACATAGTCATCGCAACTTTGCCAGCCGGTCAAGAATATGGAACCGGCTCAGCCGCTGCCCTTGCTAGCCAAATCAAAAAGTTCTTCACCAACCTCTGGTTCGGCCTCCTTGTTGGAGTTGCAGCAGGTCTTCCTAATCTACGAAAGATACCGCCAATTGATATTCGGCTTGGCGATGTGCTTGTTGGGATATCTGAAGGTGATAGTGCCGGCTTAGTTGCGTATGACTTGGGAAAAGAGACATCTGAAGGGTTTCAGCTTCTGAGATCTGGCCGGGTCCTGGCGAATACAGAAACAGTCATCAGATCAGCCATTGGCAATATAAAGATCAGGGCTCCGGGTGACACCGATGCCTTCCTCAAGTTTTACAAGGAGATCGAAGACAAAGAACACCCAGGAGGGACGTTTGCAGATCCTGGCCAAAATAAGGATACCTTCTACGACATCGGCAATGATGGTGTTGATAGCCCCGTACAGAGGTTGCAGCGTCCTATCGACAGGCGAACTCGCGTATGGTATGGTTCCATTGGATCTGGAGACAAATTGACGAAAAGTACACTCAAGCGCAATGAGATACGGGATCGCTATGGGGTGATCGGTTTGGAGATGGAAGCCGCAGGGACGATGAATCGTATACCTGTTGGTGTGATCAGAGGAGTTTGCGACTACGCCGACCAGCACAAGAACAAGGAGTGGCAGCCTTATGCTGCCGCCATGGCTGCAGCGTATGCGAAAGCTATATTGTATGAGTTGGGCCAGGGCAAGGCGGCATCGAGTTCTGGCAAGTAAGCTGCCTCACCTTATTACATATACTAATAGGTCTGATAGATGTATCAAAGCAATGGATTTGTGGTACTATTCTATGCGATCTTCCACCAACTACAGACCGTTTTTTCGGTAGAGAAACTGAGCTTTTGGAGATGGTAGCATGCCTCGAAGCCACAAGTCAACGAAAAGGTGTTGTTCTTTGCGGAATATCTGGGTCTGGCAAGACACAGCTAGCTCGCAAGTATATTCAACAGCGAAGTGGAAAGTTCTCCGCAATCTTGTGGATCGATGCATCGTCAGACGAAAGTATAGAAGAGTCATTTTCGAATTGCTCGAGCCGTATTTGCGAAACAAACGCCGAGTTTCGGGCGGGGAGAGAGAACTCTTCACCACGTCGGCTTGTTATAGAGTGGCTTCGGACAACGCCCGAGACGAACTGGCTGACTGTGGTTGATAACGTTGATGGCCCCATCCCAAACAAGCGCCTATTGGGGCCATTTCAGGATATGAATCATGGTTCTTTATGCGTTGTTTCAAAAAACCAAGTTACAGCAAGAGCTCTGCGACTCAAACAAATCCTTGTGGAGCATCTTGACACCAGGGCGTCTCAGTCGCTTCTCCTGTGGAATGCTTACGAGAATGACACGGAACATAAAGCAGATGGCAAGTATACAGTTATCTTTATTATTATATCTCACTGCTAACCATTTGAAGCCAGAGATATAGCCAGCCACACTGCTAAGCTTCTTGGTGGGTTTCCTCTGGCTCTTGAGCTCGCCGGTGTTCTCCATCAACGCGGGATAATCTCCCTGGATGAATTTGCCTCAAACTTCACCAACAACTATCCAGAAATCGCCCAGTTTGAGATTGACTCAGGAGCCTGGATATGGACTAGAAAGGGAGCAATTGACACGCTTTTCAGTATGCTTGATTCGCTTTATGCTTCAATCTCGATGAAGAGCAAAGAGTCAGCCCTTCTGATAACATTCTGTTCAATATATGGGCCTTCCGCAATTCCAATCTCACTTGTATCCAACCTGGAGCTGATTGAAATGTCAGATACTCAGAATAACCGCCCATGGAAGCTGTTGCAAGGTCTGGTTCAGAACAAATTCGAGCTCAACAGGACCATCGATGACCTAAGCAAAGTCTTCCTCGCGACTAAAAAGCAAGCAAGCGACCGTAATCTGATATCATTCTCCCTCCACGCTTCTATCTGCCAGTGGAGACTTGCCACCATGGAAGACCGAGATACCTGGATCATTCAAGCAACTTACAGTCTCTCGAAACACATTCTATCATTGCACAACAAAGATCACGTCTTCAGGTTCTACACTTTGTTCAACAGGTGTTTAGACTTACTCTGGCAACACATCGACACACAACATATTGGCATACGTGGGCAATTCGCTGAAGCATACTTTACGGTATGTCTATGTGGTGCGGATGTTTACCTTGCAATGGGAAAGTCTGAAATTGCCATGAAACTGTTCAGTTGGGCGATCGAGTATATTCGGTCATCCAGCACGAGTGATGCCGATGAGAACATACTTCTTCAGCTTCTTTGTGGCTTGGCAAGATCTTGTGAGAACAGGAAGGAGTTCGAATTGGCCGAAGAAGCCCTATCATCAGCAACTACTCTATCGGAGCGCTTGAACGGCCACATGTGTGACCTAACAGTCAGTCTTGTTTCACAACTCAAGGCTGTAAAAGCTCAGATCTCGACCCAGCTGGAAAATCGCAAAAGGGCTTTAGTTGCCAGCACGGGACCGAAACTTGTGTCTAGGATGGATTCTAGTGCTGGTTCCGTACTGGAAACTGAGTACGAGGGAATCAATCGACAGGCGAGAAAAGAAACCCCTGAAATAGGTGGCCATGACTCCTCTACTAACGCTAGCTCTTCCGGCCCGAGGGTACTGAATGACTTAAACTTCGCTTGGGAACTTCGCTTTAGCGACCCTGTACTTGTCTTTAGCCTACAAGACGATGAATACCCCCTTTCAGGCTTATCAGATGCTTTTCCAATGACGTTTCAAGGCAGGCTGAACATCATGATATTCAAACCCCTTGACATCGCGTCGGTTTACATTGAAATCAATGCATCAGGAATGGACGCAAATGATAGAGATCAGAAACAACGCGATGGCTATTACGGTTATTTTCAATGCTGGAGACTTAGACTCTTCGACGCCTATGCCACTTCCAACGCAAAATTTGGGAACTGCACTTTTATGCTGGATGACGGGGACTCTCAGGAAAATGCAAGACAGACTGAGAATGATGGCGTTGATATGACAGAGCATGTTTCTTTCCCACCTGGGTTCTACAGTTACTCGTTCGAGTTGCCTGTCGATTGCCTTTACGCCCACGCCGAGAACAGTATCAATCAAGACATCGATTGGACTGTATTTGCTTATATGAGACAACCCGAATATGACGATAGGGTTCGACTCAGAAAGAAATTACCGGTTATTCAGATCCCACATGAGATGAGGACGAAAAGAATTACCACCGGTCAATTGCCCCGACAACAGAGGGAGGGAATGCCTTTCTCTGTCGACTTGCCTTATAGAATATGGCCAGTTGGTGGCAAGATCCCCACGACAGTCACTCTCGGCCCTGCTAACAATGGATTTCGAGCTGAGTACCTGTCATACACTATTGTAGAGAGAGGCGAGACAGATCAAGAGAGTACCCTGCTGTTGCAAAGGTTCACGTTTGAGAAACCTGCGTCAGCTGGAAATAATAATTCCACTAAGCAGGATGGGGAGGGAACAACACTCTCGTCTGAAATTGACGAGTCTTTCAAAGCATCATTCAAGAAAACATATCTCCCCAATTTGGACGATGGTGGGACTGTTGCTTTATCTGAAGATCTCATATTGCCAACCTGTAGACAGATAGATGCTGGATTGCCGGCAGGGCAGACACCCAATAAGCGGCCGTTAGTTGGTTCGGCTTCACGTGTCAGGACAAATTCTTTCATCCAAGTAAGTGTATTTTTCATTATTCTTGAATTAAACCAGAAGGAATAAATTGGCCTTCATCGTTATCAGAGAAGACGGTAGGAAATGCAATTCTGTCGTCTCGAGGTACTGATAGTGCTTGCAGGTCGCCTTGGGCGGACTCCGTCCTGATCCGTATGAACCACAATCGCAGACTCAGTTCGAGGCGGTTGAAGAGATTCCCATTGAAATTGTTGATTGCCGAATTAATCTTAGAAACGACCTCCTCGTTGACAGCATGGCCCCTCAGCTAGCGTTCACAAACAACAGAAGGACATTATGCGGTTGTCCCGACGCAGACAGCGAGCCACTGGTTGCAATAAGTCATGATGGAATACTTGAGGCAATAGGATCTCGATTTGTTCGGTTGGTTAATGGGGAAAGTGAAAGCCAAACTCGACGTAGGAATGCGAAATTTGAAGAGCTTTGGGATCAGCCGATTCAGGGACCCAGCAAGTCTCAACATTGGGAATTCGTTTATGGTATAGCAGGAAATTTAGTCCATCCTCAAGATTCGGACTTGCGTACCGCTAAAAACGCTTCACAGCGCTATGGCTTTACTACCAACAACCGCGGCGACCCGCCACCTTACAGTGAGTAGCCTACCTATACTAAGGAGGGCTTGCTGGAGACAAACGATCTCCGAGAGGTCGAGCTTCAATCTCGCGCATTAGAAAGCCCAGCATAAGAAACAGATACACGGTTTGACACCTGAAGAATGTTCCTCTCAATCCTCCACGATGCCTGAAATTGTCACCTAACTACATTGCACCTCTCCCCAACCTGGTCTCCTTGACAGGTTTACCTTGATATCACCAGCTGGCTTGAGAGACGTCAAAGGGAGCTTTGATCTATCCATTTGTGGAACTATGAAGGAATCGGTAGTGGGCGTCATGTCAAAGCCCAACAGAACACTTCCGACAAAGGTCAGGACCTCGTAGGACGCGAAGTGACGACCAGGGCAGAGGGTATTACCACCACCAAACGGCCTGAACGCGGCAGCCCTTCGGGTCTTTTGCTCTTTGGTGAGGATCTTGGACTTTAGGAATCTTGTGTGGTCAAAAACATCCGCGTCTGCACCCCAGGTCGTTGGATCGGCGTGGATGAAAGCTGTTGGCATCTGGACTTGAGCTCCTTTCTTCAAGAGCCAGCGGTCCTGGATCAGAGTGTCTTCGTTGGTATACCGCACAGTTGCGATACCACTGGTCAATCTGAGGACTTCATCATAAGTTGACATGAAGGCTGGGCACTTCTCACGAATGGTGGTGTAGTCGAGAGATATTGTCTTAGGAAAAGGATCTTCAAGGGTGGCTTCAAGTTCGGACCGAATCTCCTTCAACAGATCTGGCCTAGAGAAGATCGATATCAACAGCCAGAATGTCGTAGGGATGGTGTTTCCAACAATCGCAAGGATGCTGCCAAGGAGAGCACGAGCATTGTTCTCATTACTCAACCCTCGTCGAATGCCCAGCCCTGAAAGTTCCTTGATGAACGAGCAAGCAGTGTCCAGACCGTCGTTGTTGAGGTATTCCAAGAATGCATCGACGAGCTCTTTCCGAGTTTTCTGCGCTGTGGAGTGCTTCTTGGGGCTCAAGAACCAAGGGACTCCGAGGAGGAGGACCTTGATATTAGCTTCCCGGGCCCTGCTCGTGTCAGTCAATATTCTCGCAATTAGGCTCGTGCTTCCTACCAAAATGTTGAGTTGAGGGATGGGTCAAGATTAAATGGATCCTTCTCGCCAAAGCAAGCAGAGTTGTTTGTTCTCATGAATAGGTCCTGAACCCAAGCATAAAGGTCGATTGTCTGGCTTGGAGGAAGCTCATTGACGATGTTGAGGAGCTTAGCACGAATGAGTGTGCACAGTTCATCAAGAGACTCCGTACCCGGGAGTAAAGAGGCCTTTTGAACTCTATGAATCTCACCATACATGCCATTCTCAGTATGAGCATCACGAAAGATGAGTTCAATACCGGCCTCATCGAACCCCATCATTCGACGAAACGCCGGGATCATAGCTGGGCTGAATGAAAGAGAAGTTGTGTTGCGTTGAACAGCTTGTACAAGTTCTGGAGATGTCACGATGTAGTTCTTTTGTCCCGACATGTCAATCGTGAAGATTGGATGCGGTTGTTGAGCGCTGACGAGGTTAGCAACGGTCGATGAGAGTGACATGAGACTGACCTGACGAGATCAAAGTATCGCAAGCCATGCTTCAGGAGTCCGTAGATGTGACTGAAGTATGGAACAGTCTCTTTGACGTAGGGAGGTTCTCTTGCATCAGGCTGCTTTTTGGTGGCCAAGGCAACGATGGCTACCACTACGCAGCAGACTACCCCAATGGTGAGGTTGCTCAGAGCCATTGTAATCGTCAAGTCCTTCCAGTCTACCCTAGGCCAGAGTGCAGATTTGCTTGAGCGAAGTGTTGCTGCTTCGCGTGGGGATTGCTCAGATACCGATATCTTGACAACAAAAGACCGAGAAAACTGCAGTTCCAGTCTACTCAGTTACAGTGGATGTATCCATTTGATTCTAATTCCTTTCATCAAATCAAGCATGAAAGAGTAAGCGCTGTCATATTACACTGTCCGTCCGTACCATACGCAAGTGGAGATCCTCATGCCCCCATTCAAACCCTTGACAAAGTCCCTGACCTCCACCAGCGACACCCCGAGATCAAGGGCGTAACAATGACAGCTAAGCCCCCTCTGTAGCGGAAGTCGGCTCCGCAAACTCATCAAGTTAGCAACACAGATTATGGAGTCGTATGCATCAAGGGCGTGTGCTTAGCTGACAACGAGCAAGGATGCATCGGCTATCTGGCCAAGACAAGGTTAGGGATTACCGTTGCATCAAAGGATCTAGCTTCTGCCGTTGAGATTTTCACGGGTGATGGCTTTTTGCAATTGTCCGATGCGCCAGTGGGTTACTTTGGCACTTGCGGCTTATCTCAGAAAATAGACTCGGGTCTTGTCGAGACTATTTCCGGTTCAGCGTTAGTTGGGTGCCGGGATCTGGTGTTGAGCGTTGTGAAATGGCGCACAGCGATGAAGCCTGTAGAGGTGTTTCATGAGCTCCAGTGACAGCGAAGCGATTCTCGTACGAATATCGGCTATACTGACGTTTGAGCCAACAGACTCAGCACTAACAGCCTTTCAGCAGTCTAATCAGTCCTTCAGCAGAGTTCACAGTCTTTCAGTAGGTTCTGTATGCCCTCAGTTCTGTCGGTAACACGGTAACACGGTAACACGGTAACAATGGCTTGTCGACTCTACCTTCACCCGCTGGTCATATCGACAGCACAGCAATTCTTCTTCATTTACATTGCAGGCTTCACATCTCGCACATCTATTCTTCGCCCAATTGGTTTCATAATATTTCTCATCTCAACATTCGTTGCGCTCGCTACGTTTGAAGACTTTGTCGAACCGCCAGGATGGGTCTCTAGAGCCATCATCTCTGCGTTTCCGCAAATCTCGTTGACGTACTTTGAGCGCATGATTGTGCGTAAAATTGCATACGTTGAAGATCGCGAGAAGAAAGACCAAGTAACTCAATCGAGCATTGCGGAATTTCGCAAGCGATATGTCTTTGGACAAGAAGTTGCGTCTTCGATGAGAGGATTGGGCACGCCTTGGGAGATCAGAAATATTCACCAATTTGACTCTCGAGACCCGACGTACGTGCCTGCTGCGACACCGTTTGTGTGTATCAATCTCCTAAAAGTCCTTCTCTGTTATTTTGTTCACAAGCTGTGCATCAAGACGCAATTAAGTCTCGATCAGCAGTACATGGCACCAAATTACGTGCCCATCTTTCGCCGTGTTAGCGAAGTTACACTGGCAGAGCTGCAAGTTCGGTACATCGCAACCATCACAACAGTCGTGTCAATTTTCTGCTTCATCCAGGGCGGCTACTCTCTCGCCTCTGCAGCATCAGTAACAATGAACCCAAAAGCTGTCAAAGATTGGAGACCGATTTTCGGTGAATTGACAGAGTCTTACTGTCTCCGACAATTCTGGTCGTAAGTTTCTCCAGTGTATTTTAGTGGATGAGCGCTAACCTTTCAGCACGTTTTGGCACCAAGGACTGCAGAATAATCTTCGGGGCACTGCGACGTGGATTGTCAAAAACATCTTTCGCATGAAGTCTTACTCGCTTCCCTCGCGGTATTTAAAGATTCTCTTTGCGTTTGCATTATCTGGCTTGGTTCACGTTCCAAGTGACATGGGCAGCGCGGTGTCTGCAAGGGACAGCGGGGCGATCCAGTTCTTTAGTACGCAGTTGATCGGGCTGATGCTGGAGGATGTTTTTGGTGACTTGTTTCTTCCTCTCTGGAGTTACAAGTTTACGAGAATGTTGGCGAGAATTGGTGGTTATTTTTGGGTTATTTCTTTTCTTGCTTGGTCTGGACCAGTTCGCTGGTTTCCCGTCATTTTGCAGCAGCGCCCAGAGACGGAACTCATCAGGCTCAGTGCTTTCAAGCCGATGGCAAAGGTTATGAGCTGTTGGTAGTATTGGAGTAGAAAGTGTTCACAAAAATGAGACGAGGTCATACAACCCTTCCCATATCGTAAAGCGTTTCCTTATAGCAAGGACAGCACCCCCGAGATGAAGCAGCAGCACCGCGACACGCTTTAGTGGCTCATGACTGCTAATCGTAAAGCATCTGGAAGTGCCTCAAAGATAAATATTAATACTTAAAACGCCTCGAAATTATTTGTAACATGCCTAGCACAGTCGCTCATCCGTGGTCCGCAGGTTTCTCGCAACGCAACTTTTAGGTGCATTCGTGCTGAAACAAGCGACAATGGGTGCTCTCAGTGGCTTACGGGCTCTAAAATTAGCGGTAACCCACTGTAAACCGTACACTTAACACTTCTCGTCGTTACTCCAACCCTCATCTCATTATCATCAAGACTTTTCAGACAACATGATATCACCTCTTTACGCCATCGGCGGCCTTTTATTGGCATTTGTCGGACTGAGTACACTGCAGCTACTCTACAACTACAAAAAAGCCAAAGCTATTGGCCTTCCCGTTCTCATTACGCCAATTGATCCATCCGTAAGTTTAGCTTCTCTCTCAGATGTACTCCAGCTAATGTCTCAAGAATGTCCCATATTTGCTTTGCAGCAGCTTTTTGGAGCCTCTCCTAAGAAAGATCTTACCATTTGGTCTCGGTAACTTTGTGGAATACAACAGCCGAGACTGGAACTATGAGCAAATCCATGATCTTCAAGAGCGAATTGGCGACACCTTCATCATCGTCAGTCCCAAGCAGATCCGCGTCTTCACAGGTAATGCGAAGGCCAGTGACGATCTTTGTCGCCGTCGCAGAGATTTTGTTAAAGCAGTGGCTCTCTACAAACCACTCGAGATCTTTGGTCGCAATGTCGTGACAACTGAAGGAGATGACTGGGTGCGACATAGGAGAATCACAACACCGCCGTTCAATGAGAGGAACAGCGCGCTTGTGTGGGATGAATCCAAGAGGCAGGCTACTGACATGCTCAAGATGTGGGCATCGAATCCAAAAGGCGTGGTAAACCCTCAGAGCGACACCATGGTTCTCGCTCTCCATGTTCTTACTGCTGCTGGGTTCGGCAGAAGCTACACCTTTGGCAGCGGTTTGGAGAGTACATTGGAAAACCACAGTCTCACGTATCGCGATTCCCTCAGTCTTATTCTCGGGAATCTCTTCACTGCTGTCTTTACCGCGACACTGAATCTTCCCACGTGGATGCTGCCCTCCAAGTTCAAGCAGGTTCAAGATGCAGTCGTCAACTTTCGACAGTACATGGCTGAAATGGTCGCCGAAGAGCGCGAGGCCATGGATGCTGGGGCAGAAGAACAGGATAACCTCATGAGTATTCTTGTACGAGCATCTGAGAACCAGAACAAAGAAGGTAAAGGGACTCGTCATTTGACAGACTCTGAGATTTATGGCAATTTGTTCAGCTATAACCTCGCTGGTCACGAAACGACGTCTAACACTCTTGCTTACGCGACAATCCTCCTCGCAGCGAATCCCGAATGGCAGAAATGGGCAGCGGAAGAGGTCGACCAAGTCACAGCTGGAGTCGGTTTGAAGGACCTTGACTATGAGACATATTATCCTCAACTGAAGCGTGTTCTCGCAATCATGGTACGTCAAATGCCTGCCAACTGATCACTACTAACATCACCAGCACGAAACACTCCGATTGTTCGGCGCAGCAAGGGCAGTCCCGAAAACAACCCTCGTAGACCAAACCCTCAAAGTCAACGGCACATCATACACAATCCCCAAAAACACCTTTGTTGGCGTCAACCTAGCAGGCCTACACACATCCACCGCCTCATGGGGCGACAACGCGCTTCAATGGCTCCCCAGCCGCTGGATCACCGCCGACGAAAAGCTCGCTCCCATGTCAGCAGGCGCTTTCCTCCCCTGGGCCGCAGGCCCACGAGTATGCCCCGGCAAGAAATTCTCACAGGTCGAATTTGTAGCCGTCATGGCGTGTCTTCTCAAGGACTACACCGTGGAGCCTGCAGAAGGTGACGAGGCGGCGGCAAGGGCCCTGATGGAGGAGGCGAAGCAATCTAGTTTCAATTTCCTGCTCAAGGTGAAGCACCCTGAGAAGATCAGGCTGCGGTGTGTGCGCAGAGTCTAGTTTAGCGTAGATGGATGGTTGTTGTTGTTGTTAGGTCGTATGTAGGGCTGGTGGAGGTTACATCAATGCTACGCGTTCCAGAATGAATCCCTTCATTTAGGCAGAGTGCACTGGCTTTTTGGCTCCGCAACGTCCCGGCTCTAAAACGGGATCCGCAAGCCACGATTATCCTTGGTGTTTGGCCCGCTATCTGACTGCTACGTGTCAGGCAAAGCATGATTTTATCACAAACAGATTCAGAATGTTAGTAAATTGATCCACTATGTCAGAAACTCGTCTATGGATTCTACGTTTGTAGCATAGCCCGGAGGGATTAGGTGAGATACTAAACCGCTTTCATCCCTTGTAGGAAGTCTGCTGTCAGCATTTCTGCGGCCAAAATGCCGCCGTATCCGTTTCTATCAACGTGACTTGAGAGTCTTTAGGTAATCATAAAACTACACGCCCTGTAGATGAGTATCAGTAGAGACATGGTGGGGCATGAGATAAACAAAGATCGCGTAGATCTCTATCTAACCGACTTGCCTCCTTGCATCCACATAGCCCGTCCATTCAGAGCGTAGACCACTATCACAGGCATCCCAAAGACTTACCAAAGCAAAAAGGTCCTCAGAAAGACTCACTAGTCGTTTCAACGATGATACCCTGCCTCAGGTAATGGTGGCGTGTGGATAACGTCCAACAAGCTGACAGTCATGAATCCCATATCCCAGTAATTACGAACCTGTTGGTCGGTACGGAGTAGCTTAGACAGTAGCTCTATTTATGGAGTCCAGGAGCATTCCTTGCTTGATAATATCCGGGCCGGTGTTTGACAGCGGATATCCACAAGTGACCAAATTCTTTTATCATTTTGCGAGAATGCCGTCTCTGAGAATGCCATCGAGAGTTTTGAAGGACATGTTCGATTTTGATATGATGAACACTCCTTTTTTCAACGCTTCGGCGAGTAGTTTTGCCCTGGTGGCGGTGCTGTTATTGCTCTTGACGCATTGTATTACTACGATTCGGTATTCAGTACAGAGATTTTGTGATCGACGGTACAAGGGAAAGGAGCCATCGACACTCCCATATATTCTACCAGGGGTTGGTTCAGCATTGAGTTTGATCAGAAATCCCCATGGATTCTTCAATTCCATTGTGTAGGCCATTTGTCTCTATTGTCTTTCCCAACTAACATCTACTAGACAAAAAGTCGACAATGGTGAACCCATTCGCATGCGTCTAGGCAACGTCCACGCCTACCTCATCCACGGCACAAGAAACGTCCAACAAGTCTTTCGATGTTCAAAAGAACTCACATTCGAAGAGTTTGCACTCAGAGTAGCTCAGAAAGTCAAACGTCTCCCTGCAAAAGATGCTGCATTAGTAGCAAAGGATATATCAGGATCGTCGCGATTACCGTTAACCGAGACTCGTGAGGAAGATCGTATATGGAGAAAGTTCCATGAGATCTATGAGTTCCACCTCATTGGCGCCAATGCGGTATCTGCCCTTACAGAGATTTTCATTGATACCATGATCGATGAGCTCAGTACTGTTGGTACTCAGGGACCTATTGAGATTGGTATTGATGAGTTTATGAAGCATCATATGTTTCGAGCTTCTACCATTGCTCTCGCCGGTCGAAAGGTCTTTGACATTGATCCCGATTTCGCAGATGTGTTTTGGGATTACGATGAAGATTTCATGTCTTTACTATACGGCATTCCCAAATTTCTCTGTCGAAAAGGGTCCAACGCTAGAGATAAGTGTTTGGAGACCGTAAAAGGCTATCTCGATCAAGGTTGGAAAAACCTTGACTGGAGAGCTTGTCACCAACAAAACCCTGATTGGGAACCAAACTTTGGTTCTAAGCTTGTTCGGGAGAGAGAAGTTGCCATGGAGAAATATGGCATTGGCCTTGATGGTAGAGCTTCTTTTCAGATGGGTCTCATTTGGAGTATCAACTCAAATGCTATTCCAATGACGTCTTGGATCATCATTGAGATTCTTCGTCGGCCACAGATTTTCAAAAGAATACAGGAAGAAGTCGCTACAGTCTTTGATAAGGACACCAAGCAGGTTGATATTGTGGCACTCAAGAAGCTGCCATTACTCAACTCAGTATACTTTGAGTGTCTTCGCCTAAGATCGTCCGTGTTTGTAGTCCGCAAACTACGAAAGTCGATCGAACTAGACGGCTACACACTCAAAGAAGGCAATCTCGTCCTTGCACCATCATACCTAGCCCACAACGCCCCAGAAGTATGGTCATCAACAACACATCCCCCAGAAGAATTCTGGCCAGAGCGCTTCATCAAGAAAGGCAGCTCCGGGATCTCAGCGGGCAATTATTTCCCCTACGGAGGCGGCGCAGCGATGTGTCCGGGGCGGAATTACGCTAAGCAGGAGATTCTGTCAGCGGTTGTTTTGTTCTTTTCCCATTTTGAGATTAAGCCGCTAAGGTTTGTGGATCGTGATGGGAAGACGTCGGAAAGAGGGCCTGAAGTTGGAAATGAAGCGAGGGGGGTTGCAAGGGTTGACAGAGATTTACTTGTGAGATTACGGCGTGTTTAGGATACCATGAGCCAATTGCTAGAATCGCTTTTGATAATGAAATCGCTCAATTCCCATTTGCCAAGTTTAATCACGAGTGACATGGATTTGATGTCTAATCTATTGTATGAACTGCCTGATGACAGAGAAAGAGACCAATTGGTCTCCAGGTTTTACGACTCTTGCAGCGGGATATGCCCATGATGGAGTCATCAAGTACATGTATAGTGTAACCCAAAGGTACCCAAACCATTTGGACCAGGTTCCCTGTACACCACGGAGAATATGCTGCACTCCATCCTCACACATAATCACCAGCGCAGTTGTAACGAAATAATTGATAACGTTGGTCTCCTTCGCCGATATCCCAAGCGCCCTATCAGCGGGGAAATGCAAAGCCCCAGAAATAAAGAAGCACACGATAAGCTTGCAGTAACGAGAAACAAGACCCTTTGGCATGTGAAGAATCCCATGGACAAGGAAGTCTGAAAGGGAGGTGAGGTGACGTCGTAGCGTCTGATGCCAGAAATTACCCCAGAAACGCCTAACGCTGTAAGCCTCTGAGAGACTACCCCAGATCGGGGGTAGCATTTCGACGGGGTACAGGTTTAGGCTGAGGTATAGAAGCGAAAAAGCACTGTTGATAAGATGGATGACGCAAAAGGTGTTGAGCCAGAAACCAAAGGTGGCAAAGAAGCGAAATATTGCCTCTTCAGGAGTGATTTGGCCGATGCGCGTCAGCAAGTGTTCCTTCTGGGGAGATATCATGTTGGGATCTGGAGGTGGTTGGGCAGCAAAGACATCGAGGATGAGATAGCTAACGACGACATTCCTCGCATGCCGTCTAAGTTCATGGCTGCGGGACGGTACGATAGAGGGTGTCTGGCTAGACAAGGTAGGGATTTGGGATATCTGTTTCCTCGTACCAACACCACGCATGTTCCAAAGATTGCTGACTCCAAAGGACCAATGGTTCGTAAAGGATGGTGATGGACCATCGAAGGACAACCTGCTTAGGCAGAGATCGTCAAACGTCTTCAGGCATTGAATCCACATTCCTGTAGATAGCAAAGCCACATGTAGACGACCGGGCAATGCATCGAGAATGGCCTGATTGAAGAACCAGGTAAGCAGAGCGACAACCGCTGCGATGACAGGTCGGACAAGGTTTGCGGGGGCTGTGAAACCGAGGGCCCAGGCAGTAAGGCCCTGGGACGCCAGTGCAAGGAAGAATGCGGCGAGAGCGGCCATGTTGATGAGTTAGGCAAGAAAATTGGCATGAACGTGGAGATATTTACAAGCTTCGAAACCAGGCCGTAGAGCAACACTGCCATTCCGTGCCGCGCGCGTGCAAATGTTAATCTACCCAGTGAATTCTGAGTCAGGGATGGTCCGAAAACAAATGCTTCACCGCGCAAAATCCCGCATTGCAAAATACGGTTTCATTTTGAATGGAGTTTTGCGTAAATCTCACGCTCACTTACAAAGGGCTCCAGTACCCGAAGGATCGCCCACATGCCGCGTACAATCCCTACAAATCGCAATTAGCGGCTGACGTGAGAATATCCAGCAAGGGGTACGCATAAGCAGCCAATCGAATCTTCACTCAGACAACGACCGGCACTGAGAAGCATGTACGTGGCGCAGTTTCTTTCTCTTGTATTCAACCAACTCGACTCAAGTTTCAGACGCAAACATTGACCACGCCATGGATCCAGCGTAATACAGACCAACAAACAAACACAGCCAGACCAACGATCCAAGACCCATAGCGACTCGCTTCACGTTTCTAAGAAAAGCAGCTTCGTTGACACGCGGAAACAGCTGACCCTTTGGTACAGGCCTGTCTAGAAATCGCGCCAGGGGGTCCCACCCCATACTCGGCTGGTACTCGAGCAATTGACCCGCAGGCACGATATCGTGAACCCACTGGTTGTGCTTATGGTACAGGTCCTCCGAGGGGACTTGCTCAAGGTTGAATTTGTCGGAGTAGTATTTTGACCAGGCTACGATAAGGTCGCTGGAGTGAATCACGCCGGGGATCCAGTAGCCTAGGATGCGGTACCACTTTGAGCGGAGATCAATGCCTAGGCCGTAGTAGGACGCGAGCCAGACCTGCGGGTTTTTGCGGACGGAGAGGATGACCTAGAGATGTGAGTAAGCTCCATTTGAGAGCAAGTGATTCGTACCTTTGCGTTGGGGTAGATTGTCAGCATGTCATCAACGAGAGCGCTAGCAGGCGGTTCAAAGACAGCTTCAAAGCCATCATACAACTTCTTCAGCGCTTTGAGCCTCTCATTGCGGTCTTGGATAGCGAGTACTCTTGCACTTTCTTTGACGCGGGAGATTGGCGCTGGAGGATCTCCAAGGTGAAAACAAGGCGTTACGCCTAGAATCTCAAGACCTTTCTTGAGACTTGTCGTAGAGGTGCGCGGAAGACCGGCCTGAGACGTTAGTGATTGACAAGCTTGCCGAGAAGAAACGTACGACTATGATCTTTACGTCTGAAGATGCTGACATTGCGATGGTGGGGTGAATGTTCCTTGCAGAGCATGAGATTGGAAGAAGTATCTATAGATGTTTTCGAGGCCGTGAATGTCATATTCTGAAGGAAGCTTACTATGGAGCTTGGTGGAGCAGGGGATGCGGTTGTGGCGTGGCCCTTTGTTTTCAGGGTGAAGCTAACGGTGGCTAAATTTAAACTAAACTAGCGATGTTTCGGCTAGGGCTGATGGTGAGGTACGTACTCATTAGGTAGCGAGCTTTCTTTCTGGCTTTGGCATTGTTGTGAAGGCATTCTCAGCATCAATCGTGATGGCGGTTTACCTGTTTGTGGCCGTCTTTCTGGCGGTTGTTTATCTGGTTCAACACAAAAGTTCTCCAAAGTTACCCTCGACTCTTCCAAGACTTGAGCGTCATTCATATCTGCCTTTCAGATTACAGTGGGCGTATCTCACGGACTGTCGGCAGCTTTTTCTCGAAGCGTATCAAGCAGTAAGTCTCCTCCGGAATGAGTGGGCGAAACTAACAAATCAGTTCACCAAACATGGCCAGACCTGTGTATTGCCCAGTATGGGCTTCAAAGATGAAATCCATCTAGCACATCACCATACACAATGGGCCGCTTCACAGCCAGACGCTGTGCTCAGTCCAATTGAAGGATTTCGAGAAATCGACAAGGGAGACTGGAACTCTGGACATGCCAGTTACATACAAGATCCATGGCAGAGTATCGTCATCAAGAAGGAGATGGGCCGTTTTCTCGAGATATTAGCTGCTGCCGTTGACGATGAGCTTCAGTATGCTATTCTGGAGTATATCAAGCCTGGGAATGGTGATGAGGTTGATGTTTATGAGGCTATGAAGTGGATTGTAGCTCAAGTCTCGAGTCGATTCACTGTTGGCCTACCTCTTTGTGAGCCTTAGTTCCTTTTGTTCGATGTTAGCTAATTTTCAAGGCCGCAATAAGGAATATCTGAAAGATTCGCAGGCGTTTGCAGACCTATTCATTTTGAATTCTGGACTGTTGATCTACACTCCATCGCTTCTCAAGCCGTTGATTGGCTTTCTCGTCACATTGCCGACACGGTACAGACGATGGAAGATTCAAAAACATATTCAGCCTCTTTATGAGGAGAGGACCAAGAAACTATCGAATCCTGGGCTCTATGCGAAGGGTGATGAACCAACAGATAATCTGCAGATGATGATGCGTTATGCCATCGACAAGCATGGTAGCCAAGTATCGCTCTCTCAGATTTCCGATCGGCTTTGTCTTGCAAACCTTGCCTCGTTCCATCAGACTGCTGTTGCTATCAGCAATGTTTTGATCAATATCGCAGCTTCTGATGCCGAGTTCAACACGACTGCAATCATCCGAAAAGAGATGGCTGGTGTACTAGCAGAGAGTGGGGGTGTATTTGACAAAGCATCGGTCTCCAAGATGATTCAAACAGACAGCATTCTCAGAGAATCGATGCGAACACATGGATTTGGAAACAGAGCTATGATCCGAAAGGTTGTTGCACCTGGTGGTCTCAAGACTCCAGATGGTCATACACTACCCAATGGCTCAACCATGTCAATCCTCTCGTATCCCGTTCATCAAGACCCAGATATCTATGAGCAGCCTGAGAAGTTCTATCCTTTCAGGTTCTCCAGTTCGAGGACAGGTCCTGATGGCAAAGATGCTAACCCAACTCTGTCGTTTGTATCGACTTCTTCGACGTATCTACCTTTTGGACATGGAAAACATGCTTGTCCGGGGCGATTTCTTGTCGATTTCGAGATGAAGATGATTTTGTATCATGTTTTGAGCCGTTTTGATATTGAGCTGCGTCCTGAGCATAATGGAGTTCGGCCGGAGAGTCAGTGGGTGACGGAGGCCGTTATGCCGCCTGTTGGTGTCAAGTTGCGATTTAAGAAGAGAGAACTCGCATAGTGTAGCATAGAACATGATTTAGGGCATAAAGGTGTCGATTTGATCTTAACTATAGCGCGAATCTCGTGCAGCCCAATTTAGTGCAGCGTCAACTGAAAATGCGCTGTAAAGCGCCCACAAGCCAATCACGTAGTGGCAGTGCACCAAACAAGCCCCTGCCTACCCCTGCACAAAGCTCGAGTGGGTAAGCCTGCACATAAAATACCCAACTCTGTAAGATTTCCTCCTCATCCACATCATTCTCACGATGGCCCGAATCACTGTTTTTCTATCTTACTACCAGCCCTGGGCCATTTGCGCACTCGGTTTTGCAATATACACTCAGATAATCCACGATAAGAATTATTCCATTCGTCATGCCCCGTTTTATATGGGGAAGTATTTGCTGGCCCTCTTGAGCGTTTGGGCGTTCTACTTGGTGTTTTTGTATCATCGGTTCTTTAGCCCTTTGAGACATCTACCGCAGCCAGAGGTGTGTAACCGAAGATGGAACTGAAAATGTGACTGACAGTGGCAGGGCGCGAGCTTTATCAATGGGCATTGGGCTGAATCTGTCAGTCAGCCTGCTGGATTGCCATTCAGACATTGGTCAAGAACAATTGAAAACAATGGATTGATTAGATACAAGTGAGCGACACTTACCTCTATATGAGTTCGACTGACCAGAAAGACATCTATTCAACCAAGAAAGGCTAGTCGTCACAAGCCCGGAAGGCCTCAAAGAGGTGCTTGGTCAGAATAGCTATGACTACGTCAAGCCTCATCTCCTCCGCGCAATGGTCGGTAAGATCTTGGGATATGGACTGTTGCTGTCAGAAGGAGATGTTCACAAGGTATGCTCATCCGCCCAGTTTGAGAATAAAGCTGATACCCTCAGATGCAAAGGAAGAACTTGATGCCGGCATTCAGCTTCCGTCACATTAAGGAGCTATATCCCGTGTTCTGGACTAAAGCACAAGAGCTAGTCTACGGGATCGAAAACGAGCTCAAAGAAGAGTCGACTTCAGAGATTGATATCGTCGACTGGGCGAGTCGAGCCTCCATGGACATCATCGGTTCTGCGGGAATGGGCCATGAGTTCAAGTCGCTTGCAGATCCCAGCATCGAAGATACTATGAAAATGTATGGATCGATGGTGAAGCAAAGTCGTGGCGCCAAGCTCTTGACGGTCCTTCAACTTGTGCTCCCCTCCATTATCACGGATTACTTGCCGTTTCAACGAAACATGGGCGTTTTGGCTGCCTCGAAAGCAGCAAGGGAAACGTCTCAGAGACTCATCAACGCGAAGAAGGTTCAAATGGCAGCTAAGGAGAAGCTGTCACCTGACATCATATCTACAGCACTGGAGTCTGGTCATTTCACCGACGAAGGACTCGTTGACACGATGATGACCTTTCTGGCTGCTGGACACGAGACCAGTGCTGCAGCGCTAACCTGGACAATCTTCCTTCTAGCAAAGAATCATGATATCCAGGACCGCCTTCGAGAGGAGATTCGACAGAATGTTGATGGTCTCACAGACGACGTTGATGCCAAAAAGCTCGATAGCCTCTCTTATCTCCATGCAGTCTGCCAGGAATCCCTAAGACTCTACGCACCAATCCCCTTCACCGTCCGCGATGCCCTCAAAGACACTCGAATCCTCGGCACATTCGTCCCCAAAGGAACAATGGTCATCCTCTGTCCATGGGCCATCAACAGAGCCCATGAACTCTGGGGTCCCGATGCAGACGACTTTAATCCTGAGCGGTGGATGGCACCTGGCCAAGCCAACTCAGGCGGTTCAAATAGCAACTACGCATTCCTGACATTTCTACACGGTCCTCGAGGCTGTATTGGTCAAAGGTTCTCAGTGGCTGAGCTCATGGCTCTTACCTGCGCGTTGGTAGGGAGATACAGGTTTGACATTGACAAGGACTACGAGGTACGGGATATTACGGATGGGATTGTGGCGAAGCCAAGTAAGGGATTGAAAGTCTCCGTGGAGGAAGTTCAGGGTTGGTGAGCATAGATCGTGTAGCAAGGTACAATTGTCGTATTCACCTGCATGCATGACGAGAAATGTCTCATAACCCGGCATTTCTCGATGCACAGCTACAGCCAACAAAGGGGTCAGCGACATGTAACAAAGATAATCTGTGCCACTTTTTACGTGGTCATAGCAAGAATGTCGTCCCCATACTTATCCACACACCGTAAGATCTAACGTCGCACCCTATCCCTGTCAGCCCTGATAACAAGCTCCACGCTTGTAATCTAAGCGGGTAAAACACGACTCGGTGTTGGGTCAGCGAATGACACGGAAACAAGCTTTGACTCTGAGGGACTTGTTGGTCCTGAGCAGTGTCGCAGTTCCGGCGCCCTCTATTCTGGCTGACTCTGGGGTCTGCGTTTTCGCTCGAGGCTTTCGCTCTTCTTCGACCGCCAGCTTTCTCGTATTCTTCACTCTTCACCTAAGTCATCATGTCCATAGCAGACGGCTCCTACGCCCGAGGCGATCTTCTCAACGGCTGTAAAGACCTTATCCCAGGCCTTCAGAATGCCTACGGCTATGTTCCCAGCCTAGCAGCTGGAATCGTCTTTTGTCTCATCTTTGCCGCTACGGGGATTTATCACATCGTTCGATCGTTCCAGAAGCGAAAAGCCACTTCGTACCTCCTAGCCATTTCGTCGTACATCGAACTCATCGGCTGGATTGGCCGGACGTGGTCGTCGAAATGCGCTTACAACAAGATTGCTTTTCTTCTCCAGATCACTACCCTCGTCGTCGGTCCTATTTTTGTCGCTGCCGCCATTTACGTCACGCTGGGATATCTCATCAAGGCGGTTGGACCTCAATACTCTGTCATCAGGCCGAAGCTTTACCTCTGGATCTTCCTCATCGTTGATGTCCTGGCTCTTCTGATCCAGGCTGGCGGTGGCGGTCTTGCGTCGGGAGCAGCCAACAAGGGCAAAGACACCAAGCCAGGCGCCAACCTTATGGTATCTGGTATCATCTTCCAACTCGTCAGCATGACTGGCTTTTGCATTCTCTTTGCAATCTTTTTCTTGAGAACACGAGGTCTTGAACTCACCAAGGCTCAACGCTTCGTCATCTACGCGACCATCATATCTGTCGTGTTTGTATACATCCGATGCATCTACCGAACGGTCGAACTCCTTGAGGGTTGGGATGGAAAGTTGATGAAGACTGAGGGATACTTTATTGGTCTGGATGGTGTTTGTATCGCAATTGCGATCCTGATCTTTTCTATCTTTGATCCAGCTGTGCTGCTCGATCATGACAAGCAGCCTGAGCTGTCTTTCAACGAGCTCAACACTGTTTCTGCAAAATGATGCCTTCATGGAGCTGGGGCTACTGATTGGTATTGTTGCATGAGGAACGGCTAGCTAAAAGCACGTTACACCTTGTTGCTGAAAATTTAGTTCATAATAAACGCATCTTGTTCGACGCCCGATTCAAATTGCCCAGCCACTCTATAATGTAAAGCAAGGTAAGGCAGTGTGTCTCGATATGTGGACGAAGGGTTATCGCTCATCGCCGTTCGATTCCTTCCTTCGGCGTGAGCGAACACTGTCAAGCTTTCTCTTTCCTCATTCTTTTCTCTGTTCATCCACTTCTGGAAGGAATTGTCCTGGCCAGTGTTAGCATACCAAACACTTCCGTTGCCAGGGACCTCCTTTGGCTTTTTCTTCTTCTTCATCATCATCATCATCATCATTGCTTCAGAATACACACCAATACAATAACATCTTCTTGACGCTCCCATGGCGACTTCGACCAAACCCAGATTTCCTGATACTGGGGAAGCTCTGTTATACATGGAATGCCCCTTTCACAAACACAATACCCTCAAGTTTTTCTCATGCGCCGGCCAACGTTTAGAAAGCATGGCGTCTCTGTTGGAACATTTGAAATCGACGCACCACGCTCGCACCGGTATACCTTGGACGTGCCCGAACTGCCGCCAAGATATCGACGATAATAGGTCTAATACCCAACATAACCGTTTACAATGCGCCCGGGTTGGCGCGGGAGAATCCGGGATCATGACCTTTGCAGAGATGATAAAGTGCGTGGGAGACACTGTACGTCAAGATCCCAAGACCGCATGGTATATACTTTAGGACTTTTTATACTCCGGATGGGAAAGGCCAAGGACACACTTGGTGGAGATCGCGACTTCTTATCTTAATGCAAAAGCTCGAACCACACGGCTGGGAACCGCCCATCAGGATTTTGCACTTGACAACATATACGTGACTCTCAAGCACCCGAATCCGCACGTGCATTGCCCGCCCGCGTTAATAGCACCTCCCAATCCACAGCAAGCGCCAACACTACCTCCCAATACAGGGTTCATTGAAAGCAGGTATGAAACTCAACTAAAACATGCGAAATTGCAGCCAGTACCTCCCGTTACGCACTTAGTTGAGGGCGAATATCAAGCTAATGTACGAAATGCCAGTCCACAGCAACCACCACAAAAATACTCCAACCTGCATGCCGCTCAAAATGAAACTCAGTCTCAAAAGAAGCGCAAGATGCATCAGCAGAATTTGCAACAGGTTCCTCATTCACAACTCCATGATAGCGGATCTCTTGCTCAGCAGCAACAAGTGACCCGGCACGCACCACCATCAAAGACCCCCCATCGGCAGCTTGCACAGAGCAGTCAGTAAGTAGCCCCGCCAGCGAAGTTATTTTTACATCTCTCACCTGCATAGCCAAAGCCAAAGTTTGGAACAACCGCAACAGTTTCACGCCGAGTCAACCCTTTATAATTGGACCCAAAGTTCATCTTACCAGCAGCCACCACGTAATGCTGGCAGGCAATTGCTCTACAGCTCGTCTCAACCTAGCGTAGCGCCTGTGGATGTTTCTGGCATGCGGGGAAGCTCGATAAACCAACATAGTCTCGATACTCCGGATCCTCAATCTCAAGGATATTCGACAGGTAATGGATTCGACATCTCCTCCAAGTCCCCTGAGTCCAATACAATACCAGCGGAGAATCCAAGTGAATTGAAAGGATCTATGGCACCACAGAACATCGGTGTTTCTCAGACGCAACATCTAGACGAAGCGCTGGTCCACTCACTGTCTATGAATTACGAAGATTGGCTGGACGATTTTGTGGACGTCTCACAGTTTATGCCCCCTTAAAACCACCATCTAGCCTACGATTCAGGGTCTCTTGCTAGGAACATAAGGGATCCATCCCCTTGATATGGTTGACCGAGAAGGTCTCTTCAATGGTATTGATGTGAGGTATCTTGATGACGAGAAAGAAACGGTATTGGCCTGACGGATTAGCCTACTGGAGGCTGAAAAGGTTTGAATGGGATAAAGCTAGAACTCAGTGGTTTCTTAACATACGATCAGCGTCCAGCGTTATGACAATACCAAGTAGTGTCCTCAATTGAAAGTACACGATCGCACACTATTGACTAGCATGAGAAAGACTATGAGACCATCCTTAACGACTCGGCAATTTGAATCAGGCGATAAGCAAGTGGGTTTAAAAAAGAATTCCCAGCGACAAGATGTAATAAGAACATGATGTGGATGTCAATGAGTGATAGCTCTTCTATAAAGTATTGACACAAACCACGTGTGATATTTTGCGTTGAGACTTGTGGCTGAGAACGTGTCCCGGCCAAGAGAACTTAAGTTAAAATTAAACAAGACTTTAAAATGCTCTATAAAAATGCCCGGTTGGAAAATAAGCATCAGGTTGGGAGCAAGCACAGTAGTAACAGAGTATTTGGGCACTGAAGATAAATTGCTGTTGTTAGGCCCCAAACGAATAAACGCATTCAGCTCATCGGATTCTGCGCCTCACTTGAATCGAAGAGAAATTTTAATAGGCTTTAGATTTAGAGAGGCCACCATTTGCATAACGTACCGAACATCATGACATGCCATGAACAATTTAGAAGGCGTAATGCATAATGCGTAACTGGATGGCTGCTCATGGCCGTTTAGGCTTTGAGTGACGAATGCAACGAGACATCTTCCAGGGGAGCCCCGATGAATTCGATACACGGTTGGTCCTGGTCTTGGGCATATATGAGGCCAGCTGACTGTCAGGCTGTGTTTGTATGCAGTCATGGCTTGAAACAGCTCTTTCGGTCATCATCCGCCTTGGAAGGTTTCCCAGCACTCCACGTGTGCTTAGCTGACAGCTGAAAACTCTGTGCCATCAGGACTGGCTCGGCTTGGGCGATTGGACGTGTAAGCCACTCTCATTCAATAGGTACGGCTTGTCCTTTTCGAGCCTTCCGTAGAAGCGTGGGACAAAGGCCTCATACCTGCATTTATGCACGACATACTGTCATGAAGCAACCTCCCGAGAGAGTGAAGTGCGTCATTTCAACCCAGCTGCCAATCTCGTGGCTTGCCTGTTGGAGTGGCGGATAAAAATATACCAGCTCCACATTTGCGTCGCTCAATACGACCGTGTAGTCATGAAGCTTTACATTTCAAGCCATTATCGTTCCAGTGAGAAGACAGCCTATCTTGAAAACTGCTGATAGGTAAGGGAAAGTTCATGAAGAAGTGATTGCGTTTCAACCTCTATTTAGCCTCCTTCAACCATCTGGTCGCTCATCAAAAGTTCCGGTGTCAACGCTTCCACAATTGCGTACCTAGCTCGTAATGACCCGAGATTGACCCAACATTATTGGCTCAACTCGTACAGGTGGCGTCTGAGCTGCGCATTGTTGCATTCAACCCTACCCGAAAGTCAGTATGATTGGTGAAATGTCAAGAACTCACACATTTGTGTTGTGTATTCAAGAAAGGAACAAGATGATCACGCTGAGATCCTGAGACTGTGAGGCCCGGAATATAAGGGACATCAGTGTTCGTAAACGCAAGGAGAGCATCAAAACGTTTGCAAAAGTTCTTGATGATGTTTCTCTGCGGACTGAATCGTTTATCTATATTTTCCCAGCAGTTGAAGCCCTGCACACAAAGACATACAGCAGAAATGACAGAAACAAAGTTTCACAACCCTCCAACAAGTCAGAACACCTCCCAGTCCAGCGGCAGCTCAACCCCCCCATTGGATGACAGAGTTGTCAAGCGTATCAGCGCTGACCAATGTGATCCATGGGCTGGTCATCATACTAATGCACCTCCACCTGCATGTGTCGCACCCTTGTCCCCCGGAAATGACATGAACTCTCAAGGTTCATCTCTAGAAGACACAGAAGATGAAGTTGATGTTGATGACATTCAACAGTGGGAACAAGAGCTTGCCGC
Organism: Fusarium coicis; assembly: GCA_013781345.1. NCBI lineage: Eukaryota > Fungi > Ascomycota > Sordariomycetes > Hypocreales > Nectriaceae > Fusarium > Fusarium coicis. The sequence goes on along the minus strand of JAAOAJ010000002.1, from coordinate 5,650 downwards.
GAGTGAGTGGTTCCAGGCACTGATACTTGAGCTCAAGACATGCACGTTTGCAAGGTTCAGGATTTGGACGGAAAGGTTGGGATCTATCACAGCAACAAAAGAAGAACTCCACTCGTCAGAACCCTTCGAATCTTCATTTATACAACCAATGACCCACACAGGAGCAGGCGATGACCACGACCTCAATGAAGATGAATTGGCGTCATTATCTCGCTCAACCTCCTCAGCAGTGTTTCTATATCTCGCTTGTCCTTTTTACATCTATGATCAAGAAAGATGTCGAGAGTGTCTGCTTACAAGCGACCTTCGAAGCATTGAAGACCTGGTCGAACATTTGTTCCAGTGCCATTCACGCCCATTGTACTGTCCGCACTGCTACGAGGCGTTTGACAGTCAAATTAGCCGCGATGATCACGTTTTGGAGGAAAAGTGCCAGAAGCGCATCCCGGGTCCGCTATTTGGGCTAACCGAGAGTCAGAAGGTGGCGTTACTTGATGCTGACATGGACGATCAATGTAACGATCAAGAGGCTCTTTGGTTTAGAATTTTGTCTATTGTATTTCCCGATACAGCAGAGCCTCGGTCATGGTTCCTGGATCGAGACCCCGGGTTAAGCATTTCCATGATGCGTGACTTCTGGAATGCCAATGGGCTTGGATATATTGCAAAAGCTCTGGAAGATCGGAGAATATCACCAGAGAACTCCCCGAAACTTATCGATATCTTGTACGAAATGGTTCTAGAGGACCTGTTAATCGATGTTATGGACGAGCGGAAATGTTCCGGCACTACGCTTGCTCCGGGGTGACTGAGCTTAGGGTTGACTATCATAATAACGAAGCCGATAGTTTCTATTAATTATGTCAATAAATAAACGGTATGGTACTGTGTATTTTCACCAGTGTCCTTCCAGGAACATCCGTCTCACATGCTAGTGCCAGACTTGAAGCGGATATAGTTAGGGAGCAAATCCACGGCTGCGAGATGATGCACTAACGTCGAATTTGGGGAAACGGCCAACCCTCAAAAGCGGTCAATTGGAATATTAAGATCGTAATGTACTGAGTAGACCTCAAACTCACTGCTGTGGTAGCTGGTTTTCAGGCCTTCAGGATCTTTGTCTATGCGGTGATACCATCAAAGTTGTGAATTCCAACAGCCAGGATATGAGATTGCTGACAACCCAAAGAGTTGTACCCTGATACTTTTACTGTCGATGCTTCGCTTCCGTATTTATCTCGGAGTAGTTATAATTGTGTAATATGTTGAAGGCTTTGTCTGGACGTAACTGATTCATATCAAAGCGTGAGATGTCCACCTTATAAACGAGTCCAAACCCACAGCTGTATCTATAATAGACAGTCGTGACAATGCCCCGTCAAGAATGAGCCCGCGATACTGGCCTACCTAAGTAATGACGAACTTCCTGCTATAGCCCCCAATGCATCCCAGGATATTCAATCTGCCGCAAACCTCGCGATCCTCTAGCGTAAAGAAGACCCCCGGCGATCGTGTGATACACGTTCTATTAGCCATTTAGTCAAACATATCGGGCATCAGAGCTGAATGGAGATCGTCTTCTATGAACGCAAAGTTCTCCATAGAAACTTGATGTGCCACGATATCCTCCATTGCAGTAATCGAATTTGGGCCCATAGAATGCCAATTTCTTCCATCGTCAAAATGATTCAGACCTGCTGAGAGATTCATAAACGGGCAATTGACCTGCTGATTCTGGAAATCCGGGAGCATACCGCTGTTGAAGATGCCATCAGATGTGTCGAAACTGGCAGAATAAGGCCAGTTTTGCATTGGATCATAAGGCCCGTTGTTGTTCTTGATAGTGCTGTGCCCCGGAGGCTTGCAGTCATGCCCCAACTTTTCCTCCTCTCTTGGCTTTCTTGCAGTACATTCAATGCTCTTAGTCGGACTGCGTTTGAGAGACATCTTCTCTTTTTGTTCAAAGCAATCTTCAACTTTGGCGAGGATTTTGGACAACAGCAGACGCAGCTCATCCGCACAAGGTACATTTTGCGTTTCCCTCAAACTTGAGATGATAGTCTGCTCTTCGCTCTTCCATATGCCACGGATAATTCCTGTTATCTCTTTGAAGACACCATCTTGATAGGGGTTCAGTGATAGCCCGAGCTTACCGAACAGTATCCTGCATATCTCATGCCACTGACGTTCAGGAGAGGAGCTTCTGTCAACACGGTCCTTGAGTGCTTGTTGCGTAATGGGTGAAACGCCATCGTCGTTATTGCACTCAGTGATCGGACAAGACTGTAATAGTACGTGCTCCTCGTATGACTCGGACGAGGAGAAGCCCTCAAAGCATCTGGTGCACGAGTAATTGGACGTGTGCCGCCTTTTTAAATGTTGCTTGACGTTTGATGTTCGAATCATCTTCAGGTTAATGCAATCGAGATGGCGTTTGGGGTCCTTTCTGTAGTAGGGACATGCAAATGTCTCAAGCCTCTTATTGGTGTCGGTTGTCATGGAAGTACGACTCCTTTTATGAGATGCCTTGATGTCGTTCGCCCTTCGCTTTGAATTCAAAGTCTTGTCTGTGCCCTTGTAATCTGAAATGGCTAAATCCTTTTGGTGTCCTTCCTTAAGAGGCTGTTCTTGACTGTTGCTTTTTGGGAGCAAGGCCGGCTTTGATCTCATCGTCCCTATATCCTCCGAATACTTTTCTTTCGCGGATGAAGCTGTTCTTTGTCGAAGACTACTCCCATCGTGGCGGAATTCTCTATCTATCATTTCCGCGTAGGCTTCTGGAGAAGGATACACCCCAGAGGTCAGATATCGTGTATCGCAAACTTCTGTCTTATCTTTGTGATATGAAGTAAATGGTCAGCTTTCCTGAATGTGTAGAAGAGCGGTATTTGCCATACATTGAGGCTGGCAGTCATCTTTCGGTGGATCGAAAGTCTGTATATGATGGCTTTGCGGGTCTTTGACATCAATGACAGTGCCCGAAATCTCATATGGCTGTTGAGACTCCTGACCATTGCACTGTTTGTCTGATCCAAAAGGCAACGGAGTTGTGTTGGCCAGTCCTCTATCCTTCGCTGTGCGGGCAGTATCAAGGTTGCCATGGGGGGACTCAGTTGAATGACCTACAAATATCCTCGGCTTTGAAGAACTGCTCTGTCCAATTTTCATCGTTCGACTCTCCAATATCTCAAGTGATATCACAGTCAGATATTCGTACTGGAGAACGGATGTAGGCTCGATTATATTGTAAGGCCATAAACCTTGGCAATTCGTGGTACAACTTCAGGTCTCTTGAGGTTTTGAAATTTTCTCAGTGGTCTGTTTCACGCATGTTCAAGGGTTGGGGAATTGCACACGACAAGGCAACGGGGGACCGTCTCCTAGATATGGCTAGTTTGTTACGAATACGGGAGGGTTGCGAAAACATGTGCAAAGTGCAGACACTCAAGGCAGATTAGTGAGACGCGTGATTATTCCATTGGTGGGCAACTGAATGGGCGGTCGGTATGCTGCCTTAACTGTGTCTTGATAGCTGACGCTTGCATCGTACGCCTCAGTCGTTGATAGTATTAAATGTCAAAAAAAAATATTATTGTAGCCTCAACACGTATCGTTGATATTCTGCGAGTATCTAATTCAAGGTCTCTAGTCGCTTATGCTAAAAAGGCACGCCTCAAAATCACAAAGGTTGGTACATTTTTGATCTCCTTCAAAAGTCCAAGGCAGTATGTCTCCGCCTTGGTCTGCCTTAAAGCTTTTGTCTTAATAGATTCGTTATCGCTTCATGTTGGGTCGTGAGGCTGTGCAATGGTGCCAGTCTGGTAAGCAGCCTGCCTTGGAGGTTAAGCCCTTCATCCGATAACCACTCCTGGATACGTTCATTGTATCCTTGGCGCTCAGTTGCTTGATTCGAATCGCTGCATTTGCGGCTCAGTTAGCGAACATGGCTTGGTGTAGTGGATCCTTGCTACAAACCTCGTTGAAGATGTGATCGAGGAGGGCATGCTGAACCAGGCAGTGACTTTACGACGAGTTTACGGCGAAATGTTATGTTCTGATTGAAAAGTTTTGTCAAACGTATAAATAGCTAGTATTTTCGGTCCCAAGTGCCATGCTCCGCAACCGCGGATACGATGACATGATGCTATACACAATCGCGTACCCGAAGTTTGAACAATTCCTCACACTGCCCAGTCACAGCACAGTCAACAGGACTCGACTAGTTAGCTCCGAGCCTGGCCAATGCGAACCGGAAATGCGAACACCTAGGACTTGGTGGCTAGGAAAAACTGAGTCAGTGGCGGCGAATGAGAGTTGAGATTGTGTCTCACAACAGTCAATAGTGGAGTTATGCATCGAATGAGAGCCTCGGACAGGGGTTCTACCACAGTGAATATTCCACATTTGCGTACAGAGACCACGCAAATGTGAGGAGGCCACTGCGACGAATGTGCTTTACGAATGAGATTACCACCCCGCAGCAGCGGGACACAATAAATGATCCCACCCCTCCGCATCCGCGTAGGACAGGACACACCTGCGGATGGTATGACCGATCTAAGACAGGGCTGTCGTTTGGAAGTCTTGTATTTCCAGTTGTAGTCCACGATCCTGTTCCCCCGAAGCCGAAGATTTAGGTTATCGGTGAAACAAATAACGGGGTGTGTCACGACACTATTCCTTTTTCGATAATGAGAAACTTTAAATACAGTTACTTGCAGGGCTTTTTCGCAAGGTAGAAGAGCAATATGCCTAATAGGCTAATTCGCAGGGCAGCTTTATTTCCGCGGTTGTGGGAGCTCTCTTGAATAGCTGCGCGTATGTGTAGTAGAGAGCCAGCTTCACGATGGAACGGCAGCAGAGCCTCAAAATGCATACGCCGTTGTGTAAGAGGCAGACTACTGCCTTCTTATAAGTTCGCAGGCTTCTGTCGGTTCGCTCAAGGGCCTCAGCAAGACAGACGCCCATGTTACATATCTGAGTTTTTTCAAGCATTGTCTCATCGCCTTGAGTTCCACAAAGACACGGCATAATTTTCCCGAGACTTTAGCCTTCGCTTATTAGCTGCCCCCCTTTCCAATCATGCCTTCTCAGTTGCCTTATGATCACAGAGCTTCTATGGATGCCCCCTGGACAAGTTTGGTCTCCAATTCGAGGTTGTCAAAGATTCGATGGCGTCGTTTGAGACAGAAGTTCTCACAACAACATCTATTGCAAACAGCGGCACCCATAAATACGTCGTCAACGACTGTGGATAGCAGCGACACCAATCTCAAGCACAGGGCGGTATTCCCGCAGCGACGTTCAGCAGGTACCCGTTGGCTGAGTGGGGTCAGCAGGCCTCGCCCACTAATCTTTCGGCCCGCAAAGTTTCTCCGCAAGCTTATTCCCCAATCAGCCCCTCCAACCCATGGCCATTACAAGACCCATGGAAACGCGAGTCACAGGGTTTCTTCGAAAAAGGTCGTCAAATCGGGACACAAAGGAAAGGGTACGGGGAAAGACTCCCAAAAGTCTAGCTCTAGTGGTGGGGGCAAGGGATGGAAAGGCAGAGGGTGGAGCAATGGTCCACCGCCACCAGATGGCTGGCGCTTCCCCGCTCTTGCCAACATACGCCCTCCAAAGACTTTTGGATGCCCCTTTTACATCT
>JAAOAJ010000001.1:0-39536 GCA_013781345.1 Fusarium coicis | reverse complement strand
CGACGCAGTCGTACACTAGGGTTAAGGTACTTTTCTACGTCTAGTTGACTCTCAGGGGCCGCTAGGGCGTCTGGAAGCCTTTTATCACAGGGATCCATATTGAAACATTATATGTAACTACGAACCCGTTTGTTATGCTAAAGGGATGAGTTACCGAAGCATCATGAAGAAAACGCTTATAATTAACGCTTTCTAACTTCTGTTCACGAATGGCTAGTTGTTACTTTGGCAGTTTTGCTGACATAGGACATAAATATAATAATCAAAATGGGGAATGTCTATTTTTATAGCCCGGTTCTGAGCTGAATGACAGATCTTATTAATTGTCGGATTTGCCCTAATAATATATCAAGCTCGTCTAAGGTTCCACGGATAAATCTGCTGACGGCATATAGGGGTGAGTTGAGTGCCTATTTATCATTAGTTTTAAAATAAATTACCTGCTGGCCTTAGTTTACTTTCTTTCTTATAGTGTCGTTTCACTGCAAGTTTCAAGTTTCTGCCAAGCAGCTACCCTGCGATCACTGGACCTGTACGGCTCTTCACAATACCCTTGTACCGGGTTTTTCACAAAGATTCGCAGACGATAAGTAGAAACCGCATAATTAGTGCTTGCCTTGACACTATTACCTCCCTGTAGGGGCATAGATTCGTAAGCACATAGTAGCTTGTTTTGTTTCACGGGCAAGTCTTCTGCCGAGTGCATCTCGACTGTGAAACATGTGGATCACTGTGCCAAATGAGAAGCTGATATGAGCTCTGCTGCCAGAGTTTGAGACTGACACGAGTTAATATTTTGAAATGTATACTAGAATATAGAAGAGAAAGTTAATATAAAGGTTCTATAGTTGTCATTCTTACGAGACAAGATGCTTCCCTGTTGAACGTACAGTCTCAAGCTTCTTCCACACTCTTCCGTCCACTACTCACCCTAATATCATATAGGCAATAGTTTCCCTTCGCCTTAAAACATGAAGATTCTCATATTGATCGCGCCTCTGCTTTCCCTGCCTCTGGCTTTCGCCAGTTTAGGCGGGGATTACGGATATGGTTATGGGGAAAAGATCACCACCGTCACGCACATTGTCACAAAGCCCATTTACAAAGCCCCGATCACCAAGACCAAGACTGAAACTGTCACCAATTTCAAGCCCACGGTCACAAAGTACAAGACTGTAACCAAGACCGTCACCAAGAAACCTTACCCCAGCTACCACAAGCCAGGATACGATGATGGGAAACACAAAGACAGCGAGTACAAGGGCTAAGAAGTGGGTCTCTCCCCGAGAACTCTAGTTGATGGAATATAACCGGTCAATGTACCTATCTTAAATATTTGGCCTCGTAATCTTCTCCTGTCAGTTTGAGTGATAGTTTCTGTGGGGCAATAGGTGGTTGAGTTCTCATCAGTATAGACAATGAACTGTTGGGTCATGCTACGGCATTTCTTCTCGTTCTTTACCATTCTTATGTCAATATATATACATTATACTCTTGGTAGTGGTAACTTATTAGAACTTGGCAATAGCTGCTGGGAGGCAATTAGACAGAATCCCTTTATCGAAATCCTTTATTAGACTTACTTATAACTAAATATTTTATTGCCCTATTTTCTATACTTTTTCTAAGTTCCTACCTTTCGTAGTCCTCTGTCATTATAGAATCGTCTGTTTAATTCCAAGATTTTGACCTAAAATTTCAAATTATAATCTCTCTAAGCCTGCTATTGTAATCACGCTACAAAAGGTTACATTAAAGCCAATTAGCAGGCTCATTACAGTAGGTAGGTCAGGGGTGCATTATATAAAGCCCGATTTTCCCCTAGTTATTAGATAGACGCAATGACTCTGTTGTCAAAATTGTTAAATTTCTCACAATACATTTTCCACCAACACTGGAGAGTTGCGTGGCCTGATTTCAGGGCTAATTACTCCACACAATCAACATCAGGTAACAGTTGTAATAAGTAAGAATAAGTGACTGGGGTGAGATACCTATATCAAAGGACGGAATGACTCAAATGCCCTAGGAAAGCGACCTAACGGAGGCAAATTGTACAGGGGGCCGCGGTGATTGGAATAAACCCAAACCACCTTGATCTACTAATCGGTCGACGCGGCATCTCAGAGGTGTTTGTATTTTACGGTATTGAGCTTGTAGACATGCGGCGTGCCCCAAGATGCAAAAGTGAGAACAAAAATCACGTATACCATTGCCTTGACTATACAACCCAGCTTTGCTCTTAACGACACCGTTCTGGTCACTATGCGCCGTAGAGGGTGTATTATTCTGTCAGGGGCCCCAGGCCTCCTTTCAATTCCAGAGAATAAGGTGTAGTCCTCGGTACTAGACTACCCACCTTCACTTAGATCAAGCTATGAAGCGGCCCTGAAGCCATAGTATCGATCGTGTATAGCGTCATTGGGTGGAAGTCCGAGCATCCCAAGCTGGCTCTGGCTTCCGATCCAGCTATTCAGGTCCGGCGTAATCGGGGGAGTAGGGTAGTGATGAACTTGCAGGGCATTGTGTCCCCTTTGGAAAGTACTGTAGATGTTCCCCCCGTATCTGCTCATGCTCTTCGCCTTGGGGGTAGAAGGGTCAGTAGCTTGACGTGCAATCGCATTTTGCTCTGTTGTAAAGCGAGCCAGCTTCTGGGACACCTTGGAATACCCAGCTGTCGAATACTTGTGGACGAGTATAGGAGAAGGACTCTGACAGTGATGCAATAACGCGATCCACGTAGCATTTACCATCCGGTCCCAATCCTCCACATCCTTCACTTTGGCGCGGCCGAGGATCACCCGCGCAAGGTCAAGAGATGACCGGGCCATTTCCCTCGGTAGGGTGGAGACGAAATCGCGATGGTACAACCCAATCTCACAAAGATAGGCAGCCATGTGTGTAACCACTTGATCATGGCCCTCCTCTAGCACGAATAGCTGCAAAAAGAAGTCGACGGTGGGGTGGCCAATGGCCCAATCGAGAGTGTTTAGGATATGCCTCTCCATCTGGGTGAACAAGCCAGCATCATAGAGTCCACAGCACATGTCCTCGAGTTGACGAATCTTGGGAATGTGGACCCTTTCGTCGCCATACTTGGCAGCGATGAGTAGCGCGGTGCATCCAACCAATTGATAGTATTCTTTTAACAACACTCTCTTGGTGCAGTACCGGTCGATAAGATTCACAGTGAGAAAGAGAGTCTCGGGTAATAGGTCAAAGAAGGCGTGGACCTCGATGAGGAAATTTATCAAGTACGGCCGCTTGGCCCAGTCGATCTCGGGCTGCAAATCGATCAGTGAAACATCAGGTAGAGTCATATTCTAAATGTTATTAGCACATTCGATGTGATGTTTATGTTGTAACATACCTCCATTCGTCGCATATACTGTATGATATCTTCCAGGTATTCATCGCCTGCTAGTCGTGAAAGCTCATTCCCAATCAGCTCTTGCCGTTGACGAGACATCATTTGGGCGACGTCTTGGGCTGTAATTCTGTGCTGATGCTGATCGAATTCCGCACAGTAGGAGCCGTCGGGCTGAGAGTATGCCATCTTTGGGATATAACAGATGCCTGGCGGATGAAAGCTGTTCAAACGTTTTAATCATATACGTTATTTAGGGGTCAATGCAGGAACAATCCGTTCAAGATATGTGACTCCTTAGGAAGTTTGATAGGATACGAGTCCGGTGTGGATGATTTCGTAGTGTCAGAGATACCAAATGTTGTAGAGACTAATTTATAAGAGTTAGTCCCTAATTTATGGTGTATCACAGCTAAGAATAGATGCAATGAAATGTCGTGACCGCGGCGGCCCAAGGGAGCAGGAATCATTGTCAGGGAGCGACCCGGGTACTTCTATTTTAAGCACTTGGGCTAGCGAAAATCGATCTTGTTTGACTTTTGCATCTTCGGATTTTGTAGAATCGGTTGTAATGCCTTGACTTAGACTGCAGTCATCAGAGTGCGCTCGGGATAGAGAGACTTCTCCTCATTGCGGTGCCCTTTAATTTGTGGGTTCATTTCACGCCTAAATTAGGCCGTGAAACCAAATTAGTCTTTCCTTGGACTCATGATTCTTATTCTAGACCAGCAGATATAAAGAGATCAGCTTCTTAGGTCTACTAACTCGTCGGCAAGGCATGTAGATGGAGTTTAGATTACTACATGCTAAGAAAGAAAAGAACGAGTTAGCCAACTAGAGGCTACCGTACTGTAGCATAACTAGAAGTGGAAAAGATAAAATACAAACCTCTTAAAGATCTTTATCTATTAAGACTGGAGTCTTACCCTATCCTTCCAGGAGGCTGGCCGGAGACAATAAGTATTGGCTTAGGGCATTATCAGGAGGGCATCGTTTATAACTTTCCCATACCTCTGTTAAAGTAGTTCTTTTTCTAGGCGGCTTGATTTTTCTTATTGTCCAATCACTCGAGTCTACTGGCTAAGCCTATTATGATGGTTCTAAGATTTCTAATAAACCTCTTGCGAAGTGCTATTGTAGTCCCATAATCTATTGGCGCCTTTTCCATTGACCTCATCGGTGTCTTTATTGCTGCTTAAGTCAGTGGAGCTGCTAGATGAACTAGAGCTTGACTCTGAAGTTGGAGGCTATTCTTATCACGCTTCGTATCATAAGTCCCATATGATTTATCTTCAGGCTTAGGCTTATACGCGTTCGTCCGTTTCCATGTAAGACATTTGCTGCTAAAGCCTGCTTCATAACTCTGCCCTGAATGTTAAACCTGCCAACCAATTTGAATATTTGCCCATTATAATTGTGAATAGTGCATAAGTATGTAGGACACCGAGTCTCATATATAGCGGCCCATTAGAACCTTGGCTTTATATAGGCTGGTTATTTAGTTAGACACACCCCTGTGCTTTTCCTTTCTTGATTTGTGTGGTGTTGGCTAAGGACGGGTTCTTGATTTTCATAGTAATCCTATTCCTGGAACATACAGAATAAGAGTACTAACGAGCAGATGGATTGTGTATTTTAATAACTGGATATACCCGAGTCTGTAATCACACAGGCTACTATAGGGACCTTTTCCATTTTAGTTAGAGGTTTCTAAGCATAAGCTAAATCTCCTACAGAAAGTGCTACATATCCCCGAAAACATTAAACATAACCCTATGAGCCTTGAAATAGTCATAAGGCACTTAGCTCAAGGCCTTTATGTCTTAAAATGAACGAGAGTGGCACAGCTGTCGACTATTGAGGCTCGCATGTGCGCTAATCTACCGCCAAACGCCGCCATCAAAGTCATACAAAAGGGTGAGGTAGTATGCAACGGGTATATAATTAGGAGAGGATCCTGTTGTAGTTTATAATATGAGCCTGCATCTTCAGGAGTGTTTCTGATGATATTGAGTTGGAGGGCTACGATGGGGAACTGGGGCAGCCTTGTTATTCCTTGGGGAATGTATTTCGAGTTCTCTTTATGCGTCAGACGTGATCATCAACAGATAGGCTTCAAAGCTTATCTTGGACAATTGTGTTGCGTAGCTGGTATACTACCCGAACTGACGTTATAAGAGTGTTATTTTAAGTTGATAGACCCCACAGCTGATAGCTCACATCACGCGCCTCGCACGTAGTTTATAAGATAAAGCCAAAGATTATTCCTACTTGCTAATCTAAAATGAGGCTACAGCCTGCACGAAGAAAATAATCCACAGTGCCATTGGCTGACGACAAAAAAGCATCGCGTCATCGCCCATTGGCTCGAAGTGAATGGAAGAGCAGAATCGTGGAAGAAAGGGTTCGGGGAACGGTCAAGATCAGGCTTAGGCCCGTCTTACTTGTCGATGTCAAAGTCACATAACCTAGAGGCTAGGTAAACCTTCAAGGCCTTGGTGAGTATTTCAGTCATGTAACAGCATTTTCATTGTCTCACTAAAGTCAGTAGTCTTATCTACACCAATAAGAGCATATGCTAACAACAAGACTACGAGCCAATTATATCCCAATCGAAATGCATTCCTGAGAAACAGTCATACTTCCTTATGCGAAAGGGAATCTAAGCAGGCGGTGTGAAAGTTCATGGATATCAGAGATGCAGCTTACGTGAATGTAAAGTTGTACCAATACATATCATGTCTACAGACTAGTAACCCCGCCGGGCTTCTAGAACATATGTAAAAAGTATAAGAACCAAACCACGTGTTGATATCTACTTTTACATATATAGACTTTACATTCTTGACTCAAGCCTGGTTTCACTAGGTTTCTTGCCATGAATAAAGCAGCTCTTTCCTTTGCCATATAATTTACAAGTGCGAATAGAACGGTAACGTTTGCAATGCTAACTAGAGGCCTACTCTATAGCGACTAGGTTTGGTCTTGAGTCGAGCACGTCGAGCACTGCGCCACGCATAGCCGGCGCCATAGGGATGTTCAGTGTCACTGCCCGCTATCGAACTAACTTCACTGGAGCCCTCAATATCTGATTCATGTATTTTGCGGCTGTTATTATCACTAATTGTCGGGATTTCTTCCAACTCAGCGTATATTGACGTGGTCGAGGCAAAATGAGGCGTCGGGGCACAGTAGCCACTGGATGGAGTTTGATCATAAAAGACACAATTGAATGACAAAGGACCCTGTTCGGCTTCTAGTCGTACCAATTTGGAATCTCCTGTGTTAACCTGTAGCCGGTAAAAGTCGTGATGGGCATCATCAAATAGGTTAGGATCCCACACGAGAAGTTTCCGACCTTTCAGCGACTCGCCTGTTCTTATCGAGTTCATCATTACAAGTAAGTCTTCTTTTGTAGTCGAGGCTCCATTTACGTCTAAATCATGCAACTCTCTGCCTCTCAAGTCCTCGAGCGATTGCTGCCATGGTGGGCCATCCAGAAGCCTCTGGAAGTTTATGAGCTCGCCTCAGGTACTGGAACAAACACATCTGGAGACCTTTGTAATGGTTAGAACGCAGCAGACCGGAGGTGGATTCGCGGATGGGATACGCCCTTATCAAATTACAAACTTCCTGGCGCTCCAAGCTCAACAGGTGTTGAAGGAAGTAAAGCTAAACGCAAGCAGGTTGACTTGCAATTACGTCGATAGTTTTCCACCAACAAACAGCTTGATGCTTCTTTGCATTGTCAGCTGACAATTGATGGCCGCACGACAAGCAAAACATGATTACTGGACCGTTATGTCTCATCTGCCGGTGATCAGCAGCGGTACCCCATGTAGAGTATGTATTTATACAACATGAGCACCAGTATAGTACGCGACCTGACTTGCAGTAACGCTGCCGGCCAAGAAATTCTGCAATTTATATGGAAGATAGGCCCTTGAGCTCCAGTCGCCTGCGTCTTTGGCAATCAGGCCTGCTCCAAAGTGCACAAGCTACCGAATCTGTCGCTTCAGAAATAGGCTGCTTCCTGTAATCAAGTAAGTCAAGGCCTTCAAGAATTTCCCGGACTTGAGCCTCGTCATAATCTGAAATACTTGCAACCAGGTCAAGAAGGATGTCAAGATCTTCATTAAAGGTTCTACCTACAATCAGCAAAATATCTGTCATTACGGCTATTATATACTGACCTTTGAGATTAGGTATAATTTGAATCGTCCCATGGGCCATATAGTGAGCCTTGGAATGCACTATCTGTGTTGCCAGCGCTGGGATTGGCATTCTTCAAAACCATTCGGGCTGTCAAGGTAATGGAGCTGACGTGTCGTTGAATCCCCTGAATTATGTGACAAAATAACTGCTTGGATCGGTATTCTCATTGCATACCTAATGTTAGAGAAGTAACCTGTAACCTGTACTTGTAACGTCTAAATTCTTTGGCCCACCGCTAGTTTCATCGCGCCGCGCAGATCGACGCTACAGGAGCCGAAAACACTTTACAGACGACTTTCTGGTTTTGATCGGAGCCTCTATAGGGCGTCTATTTGCAGCCTAGGTACGGCTGGACATATGAAATGCAACACTAACTGCATAATTCTGCCTAAATGTCGCCTAATAAGATTTACGCATTAAGACGAGGCTATGCCTAGCCACGTTGAGTGGAACCGTGGACCAGCTTTCAAGGTGCTGTTCTTATCCATTTTTCTTTTTTTAGTTTTTATTAATATCCCTTTTTAACCTGACTAGTAGCCTCATTGCACGCTCTTGAAGCATAACCTAACTGACACCAAACATTGGCACGAGGAGATCAACAGCAAGTTTACGTCCCTCAGTTGCTTTCATTTCGAAAAGATTATATAAGCCCTGTGAAGACACCTATGCCACAAGTATCACGTAAGTATCCCTTTGATCCATCGACTCATCCGCTTCATAACTAGAATCTTGTCAAGAAGCTGTGACGTGATGCGACTCTGTTGATCTCTGCCTACATTATCAATGACCCTCTGAATGTCTGATATGAGTCGCATCCAGACTCTGCTGACCAAAGCGACCGGGTGGCGGGAAAATTAAAGATATATCCGTTAATGTGCATAAATATCCTTAAAATGGGGATGGTGTGATGCCTAGACCAGCGGCCCAAACGATCGGGTTTACTGAGCGACTTGCCCCACAGCTTAGGTCTTATTTTAGCTGCGAACTTGAGGTGGATTTTCCACTGAATATTGCCTTCACAGCTGATGTCATGCACAGTCAAACTGAAAACTCCGTCCTTTGCTTTTACCCCTTCTTCAATTTATGTCATGGCACTTCTAGACCTTATTCGGTCTGGGAGACCAGTGAAAAAAACATTTTTATAGGCAGATTCTAACGTTTTCTATTATTACACGTCTGCATGTCGTCACAAAACAATCCACTGCTGCCAGTCTCAATTAGAACCTAATAAATATTTAAGCATAACTATACCAAGTTGCGTCCGATCGCCAGCAATTAGCGCGCATTTCAGCAACCCCAGATGCTTTTCTTTCACGTCCTGAAGCAAGACAAAAGATTCCAAGGGCGGTGTGAAAAGAAAAAGTGCTCAGTGGTGACACTGCTTCTGCCTAGTCTAAATCTGGACAACATTTGGCATTACGTATGTATGTTATTTACAGAAGGTCGTTAAAAAGACGGCAGCGATTGAGTACAGTAGTAAGTTGACAAGTTGGAAAATAACCGCATTAATGATGAGGGCTCTTTGAGTATAACTGGGCCGCGGGTCATACATCTGATCCACTATCTAGTGCGGCGTAGTGCATCCAAAACCTACAGTAGTGCAGTCATCTGCTCTGGAAATTTGTTATGCCTAAAGCTTAGTTTCAAATCCCTTTGGTTTGGGTTCTAAATTTCCCACCTGAGAGTATATGACTTACAATCACCAGGGTACCATCTTTTAAATTTATGTCATCTTGCTGGGTTACTTTTTTATTAATGCAGTATAATATTAGGACCGTAGTACCAGGGTACGCATAACATGTGTAGCGAGGATGGGAGAGTGAAAGACAAGACATGCCACGAAACTGGTGCTCTTTTTTACTGACAGTAACTATCTAGTGCTGGCTTGAGGCAGTATCATTTCTTAGATACATTTTGAAACAACAAGGTCAAACCGATGGCGTAGTTGGGGGCATCTTTCACTGGACGGAACGAAAATCACTATTGCTTTACTTCACCGAATATCAACTCAGTCAACTTGTGATCATCTCATGTCAATTTGGGTATAGCAATACGCCAGCAGGGTCTGCTGAGTTGCAGATAGGGACATGGCACTCAGCGCAGTGGCGGTTTCTGGAAGACCTGGTTTCACGCAATGCTGGTTCTATGGATGGACTACCGTTTCTACCTGCTATCATCGCCCAGGGATATCAGTAGAGGTTGGCTGCCACGAAAAGAGTGGGGCAGAAGGCGGTCTTATGGCTTCCCTTCCAGTTTGGTTTGACAGATGATGCGTTAGGTGTTTATAAGACTGTCTTGGGACTTCAGCAACTATGTCGTTGGGTTGATGGTGTCTTTCTGGCCATGGCATAAGTGAAACACACTGAGTATATTAGAGGATGGGTATTGTACATCAGAGTTGTGCTTCCGCCATCGATGGGTAGCATGGAGCTTCGTCAATTCTTACATGTATTTCTGTACTTTCTACACGATATCCAGGTAGCATATTCTTCTGATTCTTTCCAATTCATCTGCCAATCCATCTCAAACACTTGCCCACTTTCCAATTTTAGGCGTTTCACTTGAATATAGGGCCCGCTTTGGACTTCACAACCTACATATTCCACCTCGAGCTCCTCCACCCTTTTCGTCACGGCAGGAAATAAGAACTATAAGTCCGCTCGCCGTCCGTATTTCTTTCGACTCAGTCTGAGAAGGAAAGACCTAGTAAGAGGCGGCGTTTAAATACTCCACCTGCCATGCAGAATGAAAGATTGATCATCGCCTGGTCTTTAAGTCCCCCACGGTCGTTACTGGAACAAGTAAATGAAAGATACCAGGAGTCGGCCGCAACCCTGACAATTATTGTTTGCGTCGACAGCCTAGTGCGCAATAACAAAGTCAATTCTACGTAGAATTCGTTTGTTTTATGCCAAACAACCCAGGGTAGAATTGAATTTCACAGGGGAGTAGAATTTAATTTCTAGGCCCATCTGACAAGTACAACAGCTTGACTACAGACCTAAACAACAACGTACATGACCGTTGTCTATAAAAATTCACGTTCTCAAAATGACTGCCATTTACAACTGGCAGCTCACTATCGCCATTAACTCGTTAGCAAATATCGGCCAAGATCTTCGCAGTTACCGCTGGCGTGAGCAAGCGCGGCGACATCTTACAACCAGCGTGACTTCTCGCCCAATGACTGACAAGCGAGTCTTACATTTGGGGCAACTCCAACCAGGAAAAACCAGAGAAGGCCCAATTCTTGTCATCACCGGTTCAAGACTGCGTTTTGGCCGTTTGTTTTTGTTCATTGAGAACATGGGGTCAATTCACAGGCTTTGAATCAACAGACATTTTGTCAAGCAAAGGACCTGCAAGACAAAGAGTGTATGTATCCATAAGAGATGTAAGGAGAAACAGCGCGCAATTGAGACGATGCATCTGACCTACAGTCTAAGCGAGCACCCCGTGGCTTTGCTCGGAGGACCAATCGAGTGGGAGTATGAACTTGATCTATTGTATAGAATCCTTACCGGAAAGCTTGTCAAGGAACTGAAAAAAATCGATGGTGACGAGGTTTTGCAAGCCTTGAGTTTGCTGAGTAGGATCACGAAAGAGCGTTGGTGGACGAGGGCCTGGAAATTCCAAGAAGACTACTCCTCCGACATCCTCAATTCTTAGAAGTAAAGAAACAGGACTATAGGATTTTCTCAAATGTTACTAATCAACTCTGATCAAATCCGTTTGCTTCAGCAAAGCCAGTACCGAACTTTGCCGTGCGGTCCAAAACGAATCAACACAACGGGGCGCCGTATCACCTCATACGAAACATATCCAGGGAGTGGCGGGGAAATATACACTCTCATTAGACAGAACAATGCCTATGACTCCAAAGGTCATTGCTGACATCCAAGGACGAAGAGTGACGCTTGGGATAAGTTGGCAATCATCGCTAATTGTTGCAAATACGACATTCGAATGGATCATAAGCACATGAAAGAGCCCAAAAGCCTCAGTATATCGATACTAGCGATATGTATCCTTAATGGAGAGATTCTTCTCAGTGAGGCCCGAGAGGATCGCTCCTCCATGCTTGGAAAAAACCTTTTCCCAGCTTTTGGAAGAGCAAGCATTCAAATGGTTTTGTGCTCCCGAGAGCCAGCGCGATCTCACTTTCAATAAAGGATGTCGGTTTGTTGGCGTTGAAATCACGCCAATTGGCATTGAGACAAAAGGTCATCTTTGGAAACTGGGTAGAATAATTGATACCTGAGGATTTCGTGTTCCATTGCCCGAGACGAAGAAAAGGCTTTGTTCTGTTGCCAAGGACCAACAACGGCGTCTTGCTCACCTTGCTGCTGAACTGAGGCGTTTGCGTGAGACAACGCTTGCTATACATATTGAAAGGTTTTCTGAACCATGATCGCACCAGGGCGGATGAAAATTCCAAGAACGAGACGTTTTCTAGGTGGGTTCTCAAGCGTATCAGGCAAGCACGTCGGGCCGTTCTCCTGCCTGGAGTCGAAAGGGGCACCGTGGGCAAGTGGTAATTGGCCGAGAGTGGATTGGTCATCGACATTCTGGAGGATCACACTAAATCGAGCCCGTGTTAGCTTGGTCATTGGATTGTGCAAGACGTAAGGCATCACCATACCGGGTTCCCCACGCACCTACGGGTCCCGCGATGCCGATATCATGCCATCAATTGCATTCTTGGCGTTCTAACGGCGCACTTTGAGTGGCAGCTCGACGCTATGAAACGCAATGCAATGTTCAAAATTTCGGTTCCATGGTGAGAATCACGTCATCATGACCTAAATGAGACGCACCACCTGTCGCAGCAAACGTCATTGAAATCTGAGCAACCTATCAGCGACCTTCGATGTCGAAAAAGCCATTGAATACTTTCCTGTTTATTAATAGATATTCGACCTGGTAGGCCTCGAGATAGACTGGATGTTGTGGCCGAATTAGGCTAAGCAATTTACAGTTTGAGCTATGGTTCTATGATGCGCAATATTTCAAAGACCAAAGTCCCGTTCGCAAATGTCATTGATGTCTTTCCAGAGATCATGTCATTAGCATTGCTACTCGACTCACTAAGCTTACATTGAAATCTAGCCATCGCGTTTGATCAAATTATTGACTACGGCAGCCTACATATACATAGGTTCCTTTGCTATGAGAAAGTATGCACTGCATATGAGAACATAACTATAGAGTCACAGATACTAACGATATTCAGCAAGCGGCCCGTATTAACATGCTACGAGCATGGCAAATTAATTGCTGATATGGGGCAAGCGATTGAACATCTCAGGGCGAAACACGTCGGCTTTATCAGCCGTCCTGGGCGCCTCGGACAAATGGATGCACATGGGCATTACTGGTACTGCTTTGATTGCCGCACCGCGCTGAAAGATCATCGCAGTTTCGATTCCGATGAAGCAATGTGGAATCACTTGAAGAGCAGACACAGCTGTGCAATGGACTAAGATCCTGGTTTGTCGTGGTATTGAGTCTCTATGGCTATTTTAGTTAATGGGAAGATGTCTTGTTTCGTCAGACTGTACACAATTTATAGCTGATGTGAATTACTGCTACTCGTAATATTGATATGGATACCAGGTAATTAATGGAGCTACAATCAGTCGTCAACTGCCAAAGTCAGTCTATGTGATCTCTGGCGCAGGGTAATTTCGATGAATATAGTGACGCCATGACGCCTTGCACAATCTCGGCCCCCTTATATAGGACGCGCGAGGCCTGGATGTTACTAGCATTCCACTACGACGTTTTCCTATATCAGTCAGCATTGAAACGAAATCAGGTGGCATGTCTACCCTCAGAGTTACGACTCCAGTGTCAGCACCAACCTGATCAGACTGTATCAGATTGTCTCATTGTTGCTGGAGAATTACCGCAGTACCATCGATGCGTCTGGGTCTGGAAATTCCGGATTTGGGCGGTCATATCGTCACTGTTGATGATGGCGGATTGTGTCTGAGGATGGAGGAGGAACAGAACGCTTGTGGTGGTGAGGAGTATGGTTGCGTTACTCGAGGTGAAGAGTATATTTCAAGCCATTTTTATAAAGAGCATATTATCGTAAAGAATAAACTGTAAGTACTAAAAATTATCGGCTGCATAGTATATATCTAATCACCATGCTACTACCTACAATCCTCCCATGCTTAATTTAGCATTTAATAGTGGGCGCCAGCTGGAAGTCTATTTGCTAGCCATAATGCCTAAGTTCACGCTACATTGCTGCAGCTTACATCTGTCTTACTTTTTCACAAAGGTCTAAAATCATGATTGGCAGCAATATGTGTGATTTATGTCTCCCCCTTGAGGTCTAGATCACCGGTACTGTACATAAACCAAGGCGCCTTCCAGACACAAGTCGTCAGCCTTGATAGAGAACTATACGGGAGGCTTCAGTGAGCATTAGGGAGAGGGTGAAGGATTTCAAAACTGTTAACTAGACCTCATAACTAAGATATCATGGGCCGAGATTAATTAATGTTGAAAGGATATATGGACTTCCGCCACCTAGACAACCCTCGATAAATATTTCCTCCTCTGGAATTTCAGCCGACGCAATCGCCAGAGCCGCGATCGGCGGTCTGTTATTCGCTCTCATTCGGTACCTAACCTGATCTGAATTCTCAACTGGTCCTAGTGGCTTAGGTCAGACTGCGCCCAGCTGCCGCCACGATAAAGCACGTCCGAACTTTGATGCCCATAGTAAATGAATGAGCAAATAGACTTCATCGTTCCGTGTGTATCATTAAATTTATTTACCTCTGCGCCTTGACTCGCTGCAACGGCGTATTTTATAAGCTTAATATAACCTGGCAAGTGGTCTGAAATACAAACCAAGTATTTGCCATCTACTACAAGAGTGCCTGTTAAGAAACAAACTTCTCTCCCATGGACAACAATTTTCCTCGCGATAGCCGGACTGGGCTCGTATGGCGACTCGGAAAAGTCTCAATTGCTGTAATAATATCCTTATTTGTGGTCTGTTTAGGATGTTTAACTTTCCTCGCATTCTTATGGGGGACCAACACAAATAACTCTGTCTGGAGGAGCATTATCCTTGCCGGGTGGACAATCCGGTTTATTACCATCACGTCCCTCATTCTAAGATGGGCCGCAGCTGCCCGAGCAGCAATTTGCACAGCAATGCTCGCGGCAATCCTGCTCCAAATAGGCGAAGTCCCGCTACCTGCTGCAGCTACTATATCTATTGTCAGATATAATGCTGCAGGCCCCTGGTCACTCCTAAGCAAGATGAAGATAGAGTGGCACTGTAGATCTATCTCTGTAGGCTTGTTGGGTACGCTGCTCACCTTCACAACATTGTCCTTACAATTCACTTCTACAGTTTTACTGTCTCAAGTGGGTAGAGCCTATCTCCCTGTTGCGATCTATGTCCCACAAACCTAATATGAGATAGATCCGGATGGAACTACCTCCATTCTCCGGTTCTCGGTACGGCACCCACGAGATATCCTGCCTTCGCCGAATGGATTTCTAATACAACAACCTCGAGCACGACTGCTCAACATGGAGAATTCGCTCCTAACAATGCGCCTGGCATAAGAGACACTGGAACAATCATACGAGCCTTCCTTCCAATTGTCGATAACGACGAGCGCAGTCGCTTCATAGCTTATCATGGATTAGGCACTGTTGTGCGAGATGCATGGCAAGCGTGACTCAAGAACTCTGAAAGCGCAAACTACCAACCGGAAAGGTCTCGCTTATTAGTATAGTGTGCTCTCATCGTACCATCAAAAGTTCAACAGTCGGTTCCGATATTGGCCGTATTGCTTTCCAAAATACTCGCAGTGGCTATTTCGAAACTGACAATTGGGATAGTTCTGATATTGGATTCAGTAGCGAGCTTATAGCCGAAATCCATCAATCCACGACTCCATAATACTTCAAGGAGAAAATAGGGCATTGTCGACTTTCCCAACATAGGAAAAGCATACGATCCATTTCTCACTACATACATCCTTTTTCTTCATCCCAGTCTCACTGAAAGAGGAAATTTTACATCTCTCATTCGCTTATACCCCTGCTAGTTTCTCTTTCAGTGAAGAAAGACAGTGTTTTCGAGGTCCGCGTGGAATTTCTGATTGAAAGTGCGTGATAAGCCTTCTTATTAGCAGCCTTTACGCATGGGTATACTACCTCCCGAGCACCTAAATGAAAAATAATATCTAAACCGCGCGTGTTTCGCGACCGCGTCACGTATACACAAGGTCTACGAGGGAGTAAAAGGTACGAGTCGCCCTTAATGATATACCAAGAGAGCTGCCTGTCCCCGAGTCCCCTGGATGGCGCCGTATGTCGAGTGTTGATACGCACCATGGCTTGTCGGATTGCTGTGTTCCCTAGGCTATGGCAATATCGCATGAATGGCCTGATATGTCCATCATCCGAGATTATCTGTTAGTCCTTGCTCAGGTCCAAGCGATGTACAAGGCTTAATGTAGGGCGACTGGTCACGTAGCTGATGCACAGGGCTTTTGGTCGTGCAATGACATTTGTGGCAACCTAGCAAATGCAGGCGGCTAATCTCGAGATGTGGGTACTGAATTGGAAAATCATTGGACTGCGTATGTTCCTTAATTGTGGTGGCATGCACCCTATGTAAGCATTAAGCTGTTAGGTAACCAGCGCCATCGTTAGCACTTGGTTTTAAAATGATACCGAAATATTGGCCATCAGATTAGGAATGCTCGAATATCATTGTTGTAATGAGGGGTCGCAAGATGCGGGGTACTCCGGGTCAGCGGCAATTATAGTCTTGCTGCTGGACAGCTCCTTCTTGTGACAACGACAAGGTATTAAAAGCCAGCATGGAAAATCCAAGAGACATCCAGACGAACACAGTTGTCGAAGTTACTCCAGATGGCGACCTTTTTCTGATAATCGGACCGGAAGAGACGAAACTCCGTGTCCGTTCTATGTTATTGATGGCAGCCTCGAAACACTTCTCTGTCATGCTCGGGCCAAACTAGAAGGAGGATCATAATATACGCGATGGCGATGGGCCATTCGAGTTACCGCGGCCTGATGATAATGTCGCTGCACTGATAATCATTTGTTCAATCATTTACTACCAGACCAAGAAAGTATCTCGGAACCTTCCCACTGGCGACGTCCTTGCGGTTGCTATCCTGCAGACAACGATGATTGCGCGAACGCCCTGAAATCTGCAAGCTAAACCTGGCTTCGAGCCTAGATATTAAGTTACAGCCCGTTTTTAGACTAATGAGACTCAAAAATGTTTACTGTAGCGCAAAAGTACTCAACTAAATATTCAAACGCTGAGATATACCTAACGAGATCAATCTAGCATCAAAATATGATAGAGGCACTTTAATGCTTTTTCTTATGCCTCGTCATATTGTCCAACCTCGTAAACAGCTTCCCGCAAACTGGACATGCATGGCGTTGGCGGAACTCATCCTTCAGATGAGTTTCAGCATGCGTTTTCATATCAGTTTGGTAACCCATCCGTATATGACAATGTGGACAGATAACAGGTTTTTCTTGCTCTCTGATATGTGCGCCGTTATTTGTTAGACCTTTTATGCACCATAGTACGTAAAAAAGAAATACTCACTTCCTATCTTTAGACGTTTGGAAGGACGACAGACAGTCTTGACGGTTGCAATAGAACAAGCCGTTGGCAACAAACTCATCCTTTCCAGGATATGAAAGTCTCCATTCGTCATATGCCTTGCCGATTGTTTGCCCCAGCACAATCTCATGATGACTGCCCATGATGCTCTTGTGCGGAGGCAAATAGTTTCCCAAATATCCATCACTGAAGGTATTCTGTGGCATCAATCCAGATTCATCGATCTGTGCAGATGACTCATTCTACAGAATGGTGGAAGCGTCATCCTGTGGATCAAGGTATGGATCAAGTTGCAGTTGTAGCCTTTCTGATGTAAACTGACTGGTTCCAGTTTCATCCGGAGCTGCCAGTTCGGGGACAGTCAAGAGCAAATTGTCGTCTTCAATGCAGTCTAAGTTCAGAAATTGTGGCTGGTTATCAGGAAATAAGCTGTCTTGGAACATATCAATAGCTTCAAAGGTCTGTACGTCTTGGGGTGGAATCAGGTTTCGTGAGATGTCCGCATCGAAATCATTTCCAGGTAGACTGTAAGGAATATCGCCAAGAGAACCTATGATTCTGGTTATTAGCTAAATTACTCAAGATATCGTGTTACGTAGGATAGTTGCGGACTCAGGTTGGATTGAGACGAGCCCACAGCTTGTTCGAAAGTTGTGGGCTCATCTATATCTTGGAAGTCTTGGAGCGGCCAACTCATCAGCTAGCTGGTGTGGACTGATGATCTGGATGTGAACAATGCCTCTGGCTATAGCACTCAGCTTGATTTAAGTCTTCCTCCCGTGCATCCACAAGAATTTTAAACATTGGCGTCATTTAGCGGGGTTTGTAATTTCCTATCACAGGGAGTTCCACTCTTATTGGCCACCTGCAGGAGGCAGACCAATACCTCACACAACCCCGCGCGATGAGCCGGGAGACACACCATTAAAACTGCCAAAGCAGTAAAGCGTATGTGGGAGGCCGACCAAGTGACGGACGGAGCCAACAATCTGAGACATAACAGCTGTGTTGTCTGGGAGCGTGACTAGCCGGACGTTTTGCTCCCTTCTAGCATTTCTTTGACTCTTGCGTATTTTGCATCAGCGTAAGCCGAAACACTGTCAGTTTTTAACCCAGGATCTGACTGAGTTATTTCCGTTCATTTTTTATCTCATTTGTTTTGGTTAACAGATATTTCAAGCAAAAGCAATCAGTCACGCTACGTGTGTAGAAACAAGTAGTTCTTGGAAAAAGGCCCCCTTTTTTTATCCAAAGAGCCATTAGCACATATCTCAGAGCCACTTTTGATATTCCCCAACTGCGGACCCGGATCATGCCTGCTTCCCTGACTATGTCTCAAGCGGAGGAGATTTCTACAACACCGCCAAACACTGTTGTTAAAGTTGGCATACCCCGGCTCGACAGGTATCAAAGACTCGTCGCCCGGCTGTACGAAGCAATGATACTTCTTTGGATTGAACAACCAGTTCAAGGTCCACAAGTCACTGTCAAACACGACAATATCAGTTTGGCCGCCTCTCGCCGCCGACTCACAACAGGGCTAGCCCACTATTGTGACTGGGATAAGGGCGGTAGAACTACGACATCAATTGGTATCGAAGACTCTGAAGAAAGTTCCATTTTTTGGGTGGCCTCAAATCAGGGTTCTCAGCCAGGTGACTTTGCTTCAGCCCATAGGATACCGACATTCTTGAGACAAACATTACAACACCTCCAAGATGTGACCCGAGAGCCAGGTCCTAGTACAGATTGGCTGGCTCACCAAATAAATAATCTGGCTAGGTCCTTCGCCGCCTTTGCAAGCCCTAGGATTAGGAAAGAAGCGAGCCTGCTATCAAGGATGGCAACTGTATGCATTGGTCACTTGAATGGGTCCGTGACTCGCCGTGGTAACGTGACTGATACTGGTACGTCTTAAATTACGATTTTAAATCTACAGACATGGCTAATGGGCTATTAGAAGCAAGAGATCTAGAAAGATGGCTGAAAAGTTTCACCAGCGAGCTCATTCAAGAAACTTTGAGACCCCCCCATACATTCCACAATTTGCAAGCGAGGAATGCGATTTTGAGGATAAGTTAAATGGAGCTGGAGAAACAGAAGAGTCAGCCTTCGATTCGCATATTCGACCTATACAGAAACTCGTCAACAGTGCGAAAGTTGACAAGGGTACGGAACAGGAACTGACAGAGCTTGGTGACATCATTACCTTTCCTGGTGACATCACTAGCCCAGATGACAACATGGCAGCATGGATTAAAGACGTCTACCTCCGATCCAGGGGTCTCGATCTCGGAACATTCAACGCCCATCTTATCTCCGCCGCCTTTGCGGAACAATCTCGCAAGTGGAAGGCTATTACAGAGACTTATATGAACAGAGTGATCCTCACGGTCCATCGCTTCATCGAGGCTATACTGGGCAAGATCTGTCGAGATCAAGAGATCTATCAAAAGTTGTGGAGAGAGATTCTCATCAGTCTCTTGCCAGGCTATAGGAGAGCCCTGGAACAAGTGGAGCTCTTGATCCACGTTGATCAACAGAAGCAGCCATACACGCTCAATAAGCGCTTCAACGAGAGCCTTGCAGAGACGAAAGGCCAGCGCTTAATGGGCTTCCTTTACGCAACAGCAAGGAAGGACACTAAGCAGTATGGCGAGGTCCAGTATATGGTCAATCTGCGAGATGTCCCTGGTGTAGCCAAGGCGCAGAGCAATGCTCAGTACTTGCAACAAGAGGTACATGATATTCTCCGGGCTTACTATAGTCTGGCGCGGGATCGCTACATCGACAACATTTTCCAGCTTGCTGTGAACTATCATCTGCTGCACGGACCGGGAAGCCCTCTTAAGGTGTTTACGCAGGATTGGGTCTTGGGCTTGGACAACGGAGATCTTGACCGTATCGCTGGTGAGTCTAAGGGCATGAAGAGAAATCGCAGCCGGATCAAAAAGAAGATCAGTGATTTGGAGAAAGCTTTAAGCATTCTCAAAGAACCTCAGAGTAGTGAATACTTGGCTGTTGTGGGATAAATAAGAGGATAGACAGCCTGGCCTACCCTACTGTACCAAATAGGACATGCGAATCCGGCTCCCCTCAGGCTCGAGTTCTGGGAGGGGCTGAGCTATTCCGGAATGGATCACTCGAAATTATTGCCGCTACGGCGAAGCTACCGGCCTCCCAATAGAGTAGAAGATACCTATTGAGTAGAAGATACCTATAGAGTAGAAGATACCTACTTGATCAATGGCAAGGACTTTATATCTGGAGCTCTGCCGAAACTGAAGCCCAGTTGCAGGTTTTCCTTTCGTGGGCTAGACTTGATGTTTGACAGGGCAAGAGCTACGCTTGATCGCACGCCATATATCCCACTCTATTGGCTAGAAACACGGGCTCCGAAAAGCCATCATGCGTGTGCCAGATGACTTCGAAAGTTCGAGCGAGTTTTCAAGTCCACAGCTCCTACACAGTAGACTCGCCCACGTGTCTTTCGGAGGACCCCGGATTTCTTGGTGGTCATGGAATGACTGGACTTACAATTAGCGCCGAAGTCTTGCATCACGAGATCAAACGTACGTAGGGGGGATTCGCTCCTCATCTAGGCCTTGTTCGGACTGAGAAAGCCAAGTCATTTAGCTCAAATCCCACACCCTCTCTACAACAGAAAAGTCCAAATGGTTGCGAATGACTACCGATGATATTCAAGCGAAGCAGAAGCCATCGAAAGCAGGAGGTGCTTTCTTTGAATGCGGGTGAGCAGTGATGATTGCGTGAAGAGAGGATGCAATGCCTAACTGGGCTACCCTAGAGCTAGACAGGCACGGGCCACGACCTAGCCGAGTTTAGCCATAATCGGACTAACCTCGCGCCGAGTCTCGTTTTGACTCCACCCAACCTTTGATGAATTCTCGTCTCCAACTTGACACAATGTCAACTCTACTTCTTCACCCACCACCGTTCGGCAAACGCCCTCCCTTTCTTACTCTCGGCGTCCCGCTTCCTGAATGAAGCCCGTTCATCGCGCTACACCCGCATAAAATTCCGGCTTATACCCACGCGAACGAGCGCGCCTCCTTTCGTGGAATAACCGGGGCGTGTAGAAGGGGCCTGCTCGGATTCACAGTTCACCTGGAGTCCGGGGCGACCTTACAGTTCACCTGGAGGTCGCGGGTCGCCTGGCAGCGAGGCCGGCTTCTTTTGGATCTGCGGCGTGCGTCGAAGTCTTTGTTGGGACTCTGCGGGTAAGTCGAGCCTTTTGTTATGCTAAATTCAATCGGTAGCGAGTTATGGCGACGAGTACCATCGATCTCGAGGGCGTGACGGCTGTTATCGAGTATGAATATGAAGGCGCGACACGATTTTTGACCAAGCCTGATCCAGAAAATGTCCCGATCCGATTCTCATTACATGTTGAAGCAGCTTGCGCCCTCTTCGACATGTTGATTCCCATTAGATACAAGGACAAGACCAGCTCCAAGACCATGAACATCCGTATCAGCCCTTTATCCATTACCTCCCTCGAACATTCCACGAGAACAGACCTTCCTAATGCCGTGAAGCCGATACTCCCCACCGCGACGTGTCTTGAATTGCAACTTGCCGAGTCTATTGCCATCCTCGTACCCAGCTTCATCAAGGAGCCGGTCGCGGCAGCCAGGCCACGGTCAGGCAAGATCCTCGACTCTTTGTATGAACTGTCACACGTGATGAATCTACGAATTTACATCCCCAACACATCCTTGTCTCTCAACCAGCTGAACTCCACCAGCACAGCAATCGCAAAGCGGCAGCTACAACCATTCTCCAACGCAGACCACGACATTTCCCGAATGTTCAGCGGCAGGGGCGCCAAGATCACGACCCTCCCTCCCCCCTTACTACCCTCTTACGACAAAGTCGCGACTGTCCAAACAAGTGCTCCCTTGTATACCGTATCCGCGACCTTTGATCCGCCCGATACTCGCTCACGCAAGCGTAAACAAAGCCAAGAAGTCCTCGCCGACGCCAATGCAATCTGGAATAAGTTGCAGAAACTTGAGGCCATGATCAATCACCGTCCAGCACGGGATATCCAGGCTTGTGACCAGTCTCTGCTTGTTCAAGAGTTGCGCGCCGAGGTCGCTGACCTGCGAAAGCAGCTCACGTCCTGTCAGAAGAAATGTGCCGACTTGGAGAACGAAGTTGCGGGTTTGCGAGAGGCGCAAGCTAACGTGGATGATGGTGAGGGTGTGGAATTGGCTGAGATGCGAGAAGACATCAAGACCCTGGAAAGCAGGATAGACTACGTCGAACGTGGGAAGGATGATGAAGAGCTCGGCAATAAGATCAAGGTGGAAATCTTCGAGGAGCTGGCAGCGAGGGTAATGGGTGGCTGAGATTGGTTACGGTATGTTGTTGACACAGAAGACCAAAGGACTTTAGCTGACGGACAGACAATGTCATTGCGGACGAGATACCGAGCAACGAGCCAGACGACGGCGAGTACCATACACTTTGTCGATCCACGTGGCATCAGACTGCCCTTGTCCCTACTAGGTCTTGTTCAGCGTCGCATCGCCCGCGCGACCTGTCTATTGCAAGCCGCTGCCACGGCATACACAACCACCCATCGAGAATACATGAGCTTGTTGCATAGACACGTCATTGTAGGTCCCTGGCTCAGTACCACTTGTTGATCGTGCCCGAGTTGCTGTCGACACGAAAGGACTTTTTGTTCTTAGGCTAATGGATAAAGGATAGTAGGGTATTATATACAAGGTCTACGAGGGAGGAAAAGGTACGAGTCGCCCTTAATGATATACCAAGAGAGCTACCTGTCTTCGAGTCCTCTGGATGGCGCCGTATGTCGAGTGTTGATACGCACCGTGGCTTGATATACCGTATAGGCTAGGCTGTAGCAATACCGCATGAATGGCCTCCTCCTCAAGTATTCTTGCTAAAAACGTGCCGCATTTTTGTATATCGACGTATAGCTGCAACTCACAACGCGTCGTGTTTACTGTCCCAATGTTCCGTGCCATCCCTGTAGAAATGAATTGGGCTCTGGCTCATCTGCATTCTCCTTTCCAGCTAGTAAGTAATTCTATATCAACTAATCAAGAACAATGCCACATAACGAGTATTCTGATTACGAAAGGCTTTATAGCCAAGTCTCGTCAGAAAAACTTGTCGAGCTTGATTGCATTGGCCTGCACCTTAACTCGCCCGAGCCTGCTATCATCTGTAAGCAATGTGGCTATGCCATAACGGCAGATAAGGATGGCGTGTCTCGACATCTCGGGGAAATCCACAACGTCGATAAAGCAGCGCGCAGGGGATTAAATAAGTTGATTCGTTCTTTGAATCTCCCGGACCCGAAGAGTCTTCGCTTGCGACCTGATGGTAGCGCACCTCATCCTTACCTGAAAAGTCTGACGGGTGCAAGCTCTTGCAGGCATTGCGGTCTGCGATCAGCCAGCTATGATGTTCTTCAATCACACCTCAGACACACGCACCCAGCGGAAATAGAGCTTGCTAGAAAATCAGGACGGCATTGGTTACGAGACCACATTAAGACAGGGCTAACCCTCCAGAGTTGGACGGCTTAGGGCGTCCATAAGTCTTGGACCGTCGAAATCGAGGGTGCTCAGACATCTGAAAGGCAGTTGAACGCCAATATTCTGCTACAGGAGACGCCAGATGCTATCAGAGACTTTGCTCAGCAGCTCCTTTCCGAAGAACAGGAAAGATTGGAGTCACGACTGAGTAGGAAAGATTTGGTGCAAGACACTACAGAGGCGAACTTAATGACTAATTGGATGCGCCGTACTGGGTGGGAACGCCTGCTCAAAAACGCCCGTCGCGATATCCTCGTAGCCATGTCAGATTTACCCATATTGACTGGTCGGCCGCTTCGCCTCGAAATGCACGCAGGGGAGTCACTTTTGAGCTCAGTCGCAGTTGAGCAGCGGTTAGCGTCGATTATGGGTGCGACTGATCGTCTATTTGATCGAGGTGGCGATACTATACGAAGCACTGATGTCTGCGTGCGTAGATGGCTCCGGGGTAGATTTCCCGACCATCCGTATAAAGCGCCCTTCGAACTTGTCTCCAAATCCAGCTCTGAGCGTGTATATCGGAAGGAGTTGAAGCGCTGCTTGTGTTTCTGGCTTCGATTATTCCAGTTCCCACCCAGGACGGTCAAGGTTATCCTAGGCCAAAGCTTAAGGAGAAGCCAACGTCAAGAGTTGACACGACTTTGGGCGGACCCTGCCTGGAGTGTAGATCAAGATACGTTATTGACCGATGCATCTATACCTTGCGACGAATCTGTATCAGACGAAAGTAGTGATGAAGACCAAGACGAAGATGAGGGTCAACAGAGCGAGGATGACTGTACTGAATGGTCTAGGGAGGAAAGCCTCGATTACTCCGACGGCTATTCATCCACAAGAAATTCTCCGACACCACATACAACTACTGCAGCGGATCCTGCTGCCGACCTTGTCCTACGTCTCGCTTACTACATGACAACTGAAGATTTTGCGGACGGAAGATCAAGTTCCACCATGCTCGTCTTCTTCAGCGCCGTTCGGGGACTCTCTGACCCAGACGGGGAACAATATCTCCGCCCGCATAGATTCACGCCCATCTTATCAAGACTGATTTATTGCGTACGGCTAGTCTTTATCGAGGCAATACTGCCGCAACTCGAGCATCCCTATGTAGATATTGCGGCTCGGCCCCGACACGGTCAGCTACAAATATTGAATGCCGCTCGTCGAGAAAATATGTGCGATGGGACAATGTCATCGATGGGAGAGTTCTTCAGTCTCCTGGATTATGGTCGTGCCTTGCGCCGATCTGAAGGACCAGTGTACCACTTCTACTGGAGTGAAGATGGTCAGACGCTTTCTTGGGATGGTCCGACTTACCTAACGATGACTCAGTTCCGGAGCCTTGCACATAAGGCACTGTCGCAAGCTTCAGCCCACTGTAAGCGATTGATGTACGACTGGGGTCCTGACTATCTGGATCTTGCGGACATTCGGGATCGCTTGTCAAATACAACGAATGGCTACTCTTTCGTATCCGATCCAGCCAAAAAGTTAGAAGATGCTTATTTAGAACTCTTTATGAGGGCTTTTATCTCTCCTGTGGACGGTTTGATTCAGAAGCGAGGGAAGGATCAAAGCTCATGGGATGTAAAAGCGGCACGAGCATATCTCAGCGAATACGACGATCTGCTACGATGCCTCATGGCTCTATTTCAGTTCGATTGGGGCCAAGCATGCCGTATTTCTGAGCTACTAACGCTAGGATGCTACAATACGGCCTCGAGGCTGAGGGGTATTTGCGCCTATGGAGCGAAGCTTTGCGCCATTACAAGAAGCCACAAAGCCCGTCTGACCACAAACAACGAGTTCCAGGTAGCACGATTCTTCTCTCCAGCTATTTCTAGACTGGTTTATCAATATCTAGTCTACATTCGGCCCACCGCCCATGCGCTCTTGCGTAAGTGTTTTCATGCCACTCCTCGCGGCGTGTTACTCTTCACGCCTCTTCATAGACAGGCAACTTGGACCACGAAAACATTCACCGATGAGCTACGTCTTCTAAGCAGATCAGTCCCAGGAATATCATTCCAGATAGGCGCACAACTATATCGACAGATATCTATAGCTATCACTGAACGGCATGTGCGCCAGGCTGTACCTTTCAATCGCTCTGATGATACTTCCAACACTGCTGGTGAAGATCTAGCGTTCCCAAACCTTGGAATTGGTTCTTGATAGAATCCTCAACACACATCTGCTATTCCTCACAGCCTTATGAA
This sequence comes from Fusarium coicis, assembly GCA_013781345.1. Lineage (NCBI taxonomy): Eukaryota > Fungi > Ascomycota > Sordariomycetes > Hypocreales > Nectriaceae > Fusarium > Fusarium coicis. Next base: position 13,484 of record JAAOAJ010000001.1, on the reverse strand, counting down.
ATTCGGCTAAGCTCTGTAGCACAAAAGCTATTCACGATAATAGTTAGCGGCCTGACGCAAGTCTTGTGGAGGCAGTTGATCCATCACGGCTTTCGCTAATATGTCTTTGCGCTCGTTCGGGCCCAGGGTGAGGACGGAAGTCACGTTAGTGACAATCTTCCGTGCTATCGCTTACACTGCCAAATAGTGAGAAGCAGTTTAGCATATGCAGCTGCTGTAGCAGCTGCATATTCTTGCCATTCATCATTCTTATTCTCATCACAATAGTCACTAATCCCGCGAATCACGAGGCACGGGATCGAATTGGCAACGCCAGCAGCCTCCATTTCGAAACACATTACGTCGTGTTGGGCTGCGATCTGGTCACGAAAGACAGCATTCTTGACAAGTCTGTTGCCTGATGCTATCTTTCCATAGTGAATCATAACCTCGCCATCTTTTCGTAGGTCTCGTTGTCTAACATGGTCGCAACGTCTGGTTGTTGAACGACAGGCTGAGCATGACTGGAAAAGAACATCTCGATCTTGCCCTTGATAGCTGTAACTAGCCATGCCTTCCAAAGCTGAGATTGCCGCGAGGTAGGGGCTGAGCGAATTATCCTTGGGGTGCGGGTTCGAGAGCAAGGAGTTGATGGCGGACATCAGAGAGCGTGGAGGTCCAGGAAGACGCTGGTCTTTTATCTTGAAACTCTCTCCAGTTTCGCTACCCAGATCATACTGGACAATATGCTGTCCAACAACGACATCTCCAAGTCGTATGTCATGTTTACGTGAAGGCACGCCTCCACCAATGCCCACAAGAAGCAAGACCTGTGGTTTGTAAGTGCGCTTCATATCATTAGCAGTCACTGCTGCAGTGGCGGTTCCGTATTCTCCATTTGGGAGACTCGTCGCGACAATGGTGTGATTCGCGATTCTGCCGAACACGTAGAAATTTGAATCATCTTCATGCGCCGTGCGTCCCAAGTCCTCATCAAACATGGCCCTGACTGCCAATAGCTCCTTTGATAGGGCGCAAAGTATCCCTACATGCTGGTATTCTCTCGTATGTTGCTTGGAGTGGACGGACGAAGACCAAGACGCCGCCCCGTGCGTTCTATTACGGTCCGCATGGTTATCAAGGGATGTAGCCACCGAACTATCTTCTAATCTCGCCCTCGAACTAATTTGGCCTTCGGACTCAGAATTTGAAAATGTTGAAGAGATGCAGCTATCGGTTGAAGCTATTGGTGGTTCCTTGACTGATCTCAGGGCAGCTTCAGACCCATTAGTTTGACATTTGCTGGGGTTTCCAAAATTGGTCCAAATCCACGGAAATTTGGAATGATTACCAAAAATGAGAGCTCCCTCATTGTTGTCTAGCGTCTTGTTTTCTCGGGATTGTACCAAGTGAGACAGAGACAGAGGGAAACATGTCTGCACAGGCTCGCAAGAATACCTCTCACTGTCTCGATGCAATTCTTTGCATCTGCATAACTCGGACTCAGGCGTTGGAGAATGCCAGATTAAAGTATCGCTGAGTCGAATATGGCCGTCATGGCACAGTCCGTGCTCTTTGAATACCCGTTTGAGATCCGAGACGCATGTTGCAATATAGTATCTCTCTTTCGGTAGAGTCGCCCATCTGCGGCAGGTTTGCTGTTTCTGCATATCTGGCCGGATAATATTACCAAATCCACGACCAACAAGGGTCACGGCTTTGACCCCTCTGATAAAGTCTGTCCACCCTTTGCCGACTGAGTTCAATGTTGCCACTCGTGGATATAAGGTGCCATAGTTGTTTACCAGATCATCAAAATCCCAACCTTCTAGGTCGCTTCGGGGCTTCTTATGCAACGAACCATTCCCAGTTATGTGGTCCTGGAGATCGATAAAATATTCCAGTATACCACAAAACTCTTCGATCTTAGTCTTGAGAACGGTGTGACTATCTGTCTCCCGATACAAGGGAGAGTTCTGGTAGCTCTCATCGTTCAAAGCTTCAAGAGCTGATGGTCTATGAATTGTGGAAGGCCTGTCGTATCCATATCGTTCGAACATAAATGCTGCACTAGAACTATCAGTTCTAGCCTGTGCAAGGAATGACTCGACGGCATATAACAGGGCACTGGCACCGTTGATCAGCCAGCCCCTCTTATCAGTTTCGTCCCAAAGAAGTATAAAACGTGCCTCCAAGTACTGCAGTCGCTGGACATATCCGCTAAAAGCTAGTGACGGAGGTGTGTCCTTTGCCCCTAGAAAATAGTGAGATTGCCTCAAGATGGACCGTCCGCGACTGAATGATTTGCGCGCGAGAGCACCGTTTTCGCTAGGCTTTGGGAGCATTGAGTGAGAGACTGATGGGCAGTTGGGAATGTATAATTCTAATATTATAAAGTCAATGACAGTGCCACCGACATACGAGAGAAAGGTTCTTACCAGGGAAAGACTCCGCCTTTGGGCACCAGCCTAAGACATGGCGAACCCGTTCCAAATTAGGTGGACAACCCGGGGATTCACTGTTAGGGAGGTCATAATCAAAATAAGATAATCGACCACCGTCTTTCTGGTGAAGAAGATGCCAGCATTGGATGTCGCCATATAATTTGGTAGGGATCAGCATAGTCGAGTAGCCTTTGATGCAAAAAACGTCATCGAAATGTTGTACTTGATGAGCTCGAGCTAGTCCAGTCAGTATGTCGAGACTAGCTTCTAGCCCAATGTTCCGCTCGTCCCTTTGGGGAATTGGGTACCCCTTCACAATGATAGGATTCATGAAAAGAGAATGCCAACATTGGCCATTGATATCATGCTCTTCTTCGATTCTCTCCGTCGTGAACTGGATCTTAAAAACAATCTCAGGAGAGGTTTTCGTTTCAGCGCTCGTCGATGATGAGCCCTTTTTTTGAATGAAAATCTCTGGTGTACAGTAGACAAGGCCTTTTTCTTCAGGTGAATTTCTGAACGCTGCCCCCAGCCAGGCGAGCTGTTCACCGATCTCCGCGATAGTAGCAACCTCGCCATTGACCTCAGCTTTAAAAGTAGAACTGCTTGCTCTGATTTTAAGGGTAGTTCCATCTGAAAAAGTTTCTGATGGCCAGTTACCAAAGCCAATCATCTAGAGTATAGTAAGGAGTCTAACTTACTCATTGTTGAACATCCTTCATCATCCGCTAAGAGATCTTTTAACATCTCCATAAGAGTCTGCGCAGTAGAAGGCCAAGTTTGTAATAGATACTGAGCACATGTCGCAGCCTGGGCGTCGTGACAAGATCCCGTCAATGTTATCACGCCGTCGAAGACCTCGTGCGGCACTTTTGGATATTGCTGTCTTTCGAAGAATTGGGATAAATTCCAATCAAGATCAATCCTAACGCTGCATGTCGGGGGCAGTGTTTTCCTGCTGATAGATCGATGTGATGGAAGCGCTGATAGTATCTCTGTACCAATCCTTTTCATGTTGTTTGGTTCTGTGGGGATAAGTTGGAACTCCTTCATTAACCGAGCCAGTAGCCATTCAAAAGCCTTGCTTGCAAGGATATCATTCTCGTACATTAGCAAGGGACTGTTGGTAAGATCGTCTTCATCATCTTCTTCAGCTATTGATAGTTCAGGACTTGTAGGTCTTCTCTCTTCGTAGGGCTCATATGCTGGTCCTGTCTCCACCTCATTGCGCCAGTTGTCAATGTTAACCTGCTGGTAGTAACCTTTACCAATTGATTCTGTGAAGGTTACTGTTTCTTCGTTTTCGTGATGGAATCGAATACTTTTAAATGCCTCAGCAATTTTACTAAGTTGTTTCATGTCAGAAACGCGAGTCTACAGCAAAAGACCTATGGAACTCATCTTCTGACCTTCTGTACTTATGTGCGAAGACCATGGCTGCTGTGTTTAAGGGAGCTTGAGCCTGGTGGCCGACTTGTAAAGCAAAAGCCTTCAGTAAATGAGGGAGAGCCTCGGAAACTCTATCTTGTGTTCCTTTGTTGACTGACATGCTGCGAGTATGACTAGCCAAATGATCTGCAAATCTCGATATGTAAGTACGAGAAACGCCAGTGCTTGATGTAGTAGAGTATTCAGTTGCTGATTCATCAAAATCTTCGTGGCTCCATAGCTGATCGCTGCGTTGAGCTGTGTTATTTGGAGTGGAGTCCGAATGATGACTGATGGTGATCTCACTCCTCACTTCGTCACTCGATTGCTGGCCATGGAGAGACTCTTCAATCCGTGCGTTGGCGTCAAATGATTCTGAAATGGCGTCTTGTGATGGAAGAGATTGGTGGTGATCCGCCGATAGTATGTTATGTTCGATTGCTGTATATGCCTCGGCAAGCGTGTGCTGTGATGCCAGCCGACCTGCGCTTACTGCCTATACCAAAAATCGCCATCAGTTAGGTGAAAATTCTAACCTGAGAGTTTATCAAGACTTAAAATCTTGATTCAAACCAAATTGCCTGATCAGTCTCGCAAAACAAATCCATCAGATGATTGTTGAATTTGCCTACACGTCGCAAGATAAATCAACATTAGCCATACCATTTAATCCCCCACAAGTACTTCTTACTTACGCTCTATATAACACAAGGATTCGTGATAATGGGGCATTACTAAGAAGAAATTATGACGAGGATAAGACTTACGTACTAAACCTAAAGTTAGCTTTGATCGCTGACCAACTCTATCATTGTAGCTTTTACTTACAGTCTATGATGCGAGACGGGATCAAGACCGGTTAGCAATTACTGCTACAACTTTCGGTTCACCGTCAATGTACTCACATTCTATTCGATATTAGCCTTTGCCATAATTAGTCAGGAGAAAGTTCGGACCAAATTCGATTGTTTCGAGGTCGAACCGGAACTCGATGACAGAAAGCTCTGCCTTCGGACCTGCTGTAGACGAGGAGCAGAAGTTCCGTTGCGACTTTTACCCGAAGACAGGTATTTACCTGCCCTATGTACATCGTCGTCAATGGCAGTCCTCTTGATCTTCTGCAAGACCCTTTCTAAGTCATCTGCACTGGCACGACAACTATTGATGTCGTCCTGACTCATGTTTTCCTTTGGTAGATCAATGACAAGAAGCTTATCCCTGACCAACATGACGAGATCTTTGATCACGCTTGGCGTGGCACGATTGCATTCCGGGTCGACTTCCAAGATGTGGCTGATCCATCTGCGCGCCGCGTCGCTCACTTGAGCTTGCCTTGTGCTAAGATCTGCTGTGAAGTACAGAGTCTCTCGATAGGCATCAATATCCTTGCCCTCGTCGTAGAAGCTTCTCAGTCCCTCTTCGTAGCCGTATAGGAGCCAGATTGTATACTCGAAAATGATACAGCCCATAGACCACATATCGTAGCGGCGTGAACGAGGCACTCGAGAGTTCATGGTGGTGATAACTTCCGGTCCCTCGTAGTGAGAGGTTGTATATTTTTGCTGGGTTGGGTCCAGTCTCTGGATAGTGGCGAAGGTGTGTTGCTTAGCCAGGCCGAGGTCAGCGATTTTGAGAGTTCCAAGCCAGGGAGACTTTTCATCTTTGAAATGGAGGATGTTGTCGGGCTTGAGATCTCCATGAAGCCAATGCTGTTCTTCGCCAATGTCGCTGGAGTCATAATCATCGTCTGAGCTCACTCCCTCGAAGCGAATCTTTGGAACAGTTAAGCGATCGCCATGACCCTGTGAGAAAATTGTTTTAGATCTGGATGCAGGGCTCTTCTGCTTGAGATTAACAGACATTGCTTTTGCAGTTCTTGTTTTGGTGTTAGTGCTGTGTAGTTTTGAGAGCGCACCTGCGATCCCAGTTAGTTCTTCTAACACTCTCATGACCTTGCCACCATCTAGGACAGATCTGTCGTGAGACTCCTTCTGCCATATATCCCGCAGAGTACCCCCATCAGCCCACTCGAGCACGATGAATCTTCTTTCTCCCTGTTTGAAGGCAGTAGCCTGACTAATGAGATGTTTGTGACGAAGCTCGGCAATCTGGAAAAGGGCCTTCGCCTCATTCAGCCAGGATTCATGCACGTTGTAGTTTGGCTCGCTCAGGCTTTTCAACTCTTTGAGAGCGACGCGCGTCTGATCTATGTTTGGCTATTGAGTTGTGAGATCTGCTTTGTATCATAGTACTGTTATAGAAGGTGCTCACCTTCACTGACCCGCGGCCAATTTTATGGCTGGGATGGATTACAGCCTCAACGACAGTACTGAAATGGCCATCCTTCTGGGTGGTGCCTTTCTGTATAAACGGCAATATGTGCTTAGGGTGGAATTCTTGGGAGGAGCATTCCATGTTGAGTATTGGTGCACAAAACTTCCATTGATCATTGTAAAAGTTCCAGACATCATGAGCATCCCAACCATGAAAAGCCTCCAAAGCCTTTTCGTGGCTGCAAACTCTTTGAAGTCCTTCAGTGTGAACGTCGCAATACCTATCTTCTGAGGTAAGATCGCGGATTGGAAGGTACTTGTCTGTCATGCCATGATGTCTAAAAGTGCCCATGATGTCCTGAAGGTTGCCGTGATGCCATGATGCAATCAAGAACAGCTTTTTTGCATCCTTGCAGATAAAGTCTATCAATTCTGGCTTGGCATTCGGCAGTAAGAGCTTTGTCTTGTCGGGCGTCACAAGGTTTTTGATGTCGCTTTCTGGAAGAAAGCATGTTTCGTTAATTACGCTATGCTGGAGGGAATGGCGAATGGCGGTGCGCAATCGATTGAGTTTCGTCTTGTCGACCTCAGGTGAGGAGAACGTGGGGAGTAAGTTCCAAAGAGCTGCCATAATTTCTAGGGTCGTTGGTAATTCAAGATAATATCTCGGTTTTTCTGCCGAACTTGTGGAAATGAAGAAAGACTGCACAAGTATGAATGTACGGAAGCGCTGTCATATGAGTCAGGAAATGATGCAGGCAATGAGTGATGGCATCACTACTTTTTTTTGCCGTAAGAATCGATAAATTGCTCGACCTATGTACGCGCGTGGTATGGCTTTTTGAGATACTAATATGACCAATGATACGCGTCAATCGAGAAGTGTTCTGCAGTGTAGATTGCATTGTCACAAATATTTGACGAATGGGGCTTGTTTGTTATGACTGGGGTGGTGATGTAATGCTGACAGGCGGCAAGGGTTTTTTATCCAAGTGGTGTCATGTGGGTGCATTCGCTGGCTTTGAGGCCTGCTACACCCTGTACCCGGTGTACAATACAGGCTACGACCCCGAGGTGCCCACCAGTCCGATTCGATTTTTTCCCTTCTTCCCCCAACCCTCTTCGATAATGAACTGGTTACTCAGTTTAGCTCGGATGATAAGCAGTTCAAAGGTCCGTCTACCTCACGAGGCCGCCGAACAGCAGAGCCTCACAGTTCGCACCGACAGGAGTCCGCTGATGTCCTGCATTATTAGACCATAACGTAAAAGAACAATTTCGACCCCTGTTGATCTTTCGACTACGAAACGAATGCTGTAGACAAAAAGAGAAAGCATCAATTGCCAACCAAACTCGAATAAAGACATTTTAAGATCAAAATATCTCTCTGCAGGCAATTGAATAAATGCCTCATCCCTTGTCATGAGGACTCGAAATTTCTACCACCAAACGAAATCAGCGCTAGAGTGACTGAGGCAAATATTAAGCTAGAAATCCTATCTTCTGAGATAAGATCGCGGATCGGGAGGTGCTTGTCTATTATGCTATAATAGTTGAAATTGCTTATAATTTCCTGCAGGTTACTGTAGTGCTATGATGCAGCTAAGAAAAGCCTTTTTGCACCTAAATTTGAACACCTGATCTGCAGATAACATGCCTGTCGAGAAGAAAAAGCGAAATCAGGCTGTAAGAATGTTTATTACCATTGAAATGGTGCTGCCTTTGGAGTCAGTCATCAGGATATCTAGCTTTTCAGCCAAAAGCAAGATCCTAGGCAATAGTGAGGGCAACAAGTATTTTGCCCATATGTGTTTATTGGTGTTCTTTACCTTTGTGGCCTTGAGGCTGCAGCCTCTTTAAAACCCTAACCTTATCACAGAAATGGGGTTGTCCTGCTGACAGTTGGCAAGGACTTTCTCACTGGGGTGGTGTGCTAGTGTTACATTCACTTACATTAAGGCCTGCCGTATGTATTGCTTGGTATGCAAATATACCTATAATTCTATCCTGGAACAGTTTCATTTTTACAATTTCTTCTCCCTTGCAAAAATTAGGGAATTATTCATTATTATAAATCTCCCTATACTTTAAGTAATTCTATCTCATCTTTTATTGGCAGAATAACATTCTGCAGGAAACCCATTCGTATATCCGGATCTTTGAGGCTTGTTGTATGACCAGCTGGAATCCAATCTAATGATAAGCATGCCCGTATTGCTATGGTTGACCCTGATTGATCCATCTTTTGTACGACGCGGTCAGCAACTAACTGCAGAGTTGCCAGGTTTGGATTGCATCTTTCCCTTGTTGTCTTCCAAGTTTCGATCGCTCTTTCATTAAATATCTCAATGAGAAGAACTCCCAATGCCAGGATACTAGAATTAGCATGATAACTGATCGCTTCCGACAAACAGTGACCAGATACGGACATGTTCAGCGGAGCGGAAAGGAATGGGCTCTTGATATCAGGCTCATCCTCATCCTTAAGAAAGAAGCAGATATTCTCTTTTGCCCACCCACCACCCAGCCAGTTGCTGTCATAGTAGAGCAAAAGTGATTCTGCAAATATCAGAGCAAGGCTTCTTTTCTCAATCGGGTCGAGCTTTGTTGGTCCCTCCAAGAGCTCTCTCATCGAGATGGGAGGGGACTGTTCTAAGAACTTAAATCGTCGTGGCTTGTGTTGATGGCGTTTTATTAGGTTTTTGCCTTTCTGAACCTCAAGTAAGAGGGCCAAGCTGAAAGTAGGAAGGTTGGTTTGGAACGCGCCACAGAGAGTATCTAACTCAGTGATATTGCTCCTGACACATAGACTTGGCAGTTTCATTAGATGAGACCGTACTAAGGAAGCTTTCAGGGGGCTTACCTTTGAGATGTTATTAATACATTTCCTTCCTTCCATTCTCCCGTCAAGTCTTTAGAATAGAGAATATCAATTTCTAACGAAGGGGTGAGGTCGACACTTTTATATGTATCCCTAAGACTGAGTTTGACCTCATGACTGTCTGGACAGGAACAGCGAGAATAGTGGTATTCAAGACTGGGATAAAGGTTTGCAATGAGGTCATGCAAGTCAGTAGATATCGGCGTATGGCAATTATGTCGTTTCTTTTGACTATTGTAGGTTGTTGTCCTTATTTCGCCTTTGGAAGCGAAGTCGATAGGATCTGTGACTCTCTTTAAGTGTTCAACGTAATCCTTAAGTTTTTTCAAACAATCTGTCCGTTTATTCTCATGTCTAAAGAATGCAAATCGCTCAGTGAATGAACTTCTGGTTGTATGTAAATGTCTTGCAACTGCAAATTTCTGAAGCTTGAAGAACATTTCTCGGCTCTTCTATTATACCACTTTCTGGTTAGAAATGTATATAGTATAGGCATTAATAGGGCCAAGGTATACTGACCTGATCCTTTTGGTAAATACGGTTTGTGTTATCTTTGACTAATTGGCTCAATAGCATTAGAGTCTTTCTGCATATTAACGTAAATATGCTAAGGCGCTCATCAGACTTGAAGTAGTCTTTAAGAGCATCTTCGAATTTCGGGTCGGATAGCCAATTAGGGATAGCCCTTGAGGATTTAGGTAGGCTTTGCAATCTCTGGGACTTGGCAGTAATGCCTTCTCGTATCCTCTCCATAACTTCTTCCACAAAGAACAACTGTATATAGAAGTCTAAGTAGAAGTCCTCTAGGCGCTCCTCCCATTTGCTCTTAATGATAATATCGAAGACAGATTCAACTCCGTCTGAGTAGGCTTTTGCAACCTTCACAAACAAAGGAAGAATGGCCAGAATGAGGCCAGCACATTCGATACCAGTAACCATTGGTAAATAATATTCAAGGTCAACTCAAGGGCGTCCAAGACTTAATGTAGTAATCAAGATGATGTAGCAGGTCAAAAATGGGCTGATATTTGGGTGACTCACGAAAGCGGAACAACAGCAGCGAAATTTCAAATATGTTCTTGTTGGGTTAAAAACAGAAGCGGGGTAATTGTAGGTTTAAAACATTTTTGATTAAAAATCAGTTGGGTACCGAGCCAATTGTACACAGTTCTGTCTGTCAGCTGCATGTCTCAGGTGATATCTGCAGGGATTGAGATGCAGTATTCCATACAAATCGGGCCTCTGACCCCCGCATGGCTTGTGCGATATCTTTTCTTCCCAGTTTGTTGAAAGTTTATTGCTCCTTGACCTGTCCTTCTGCCATTTTTCCAACAAGTTGGATCCGTATCATTGACCTTTCAGTTAACAATGGCCACAGAGATAGTTGTGGCCTTGGATATTGGTGAGATAGCACGCCAATGTGCAAAATCATTCTCAGATATCGTCCAGAACGCGACGTCGCCCTCCCCACCCATGGATGCTGAGTTTTTAAAAGACCAGCTTGCGCGCTTTAGGATATGGACTGGTAACCTGGGAGTATTTGCTAGCGGCACCGCTTCTGCAGATTATCGCCTCTGTGACGACCCAGATATCAAAGACATAATAGTCAAGCTCCTGCAACGCCTAGCTTATAATCTCAAATTGGCTTTAATACCTGATAATTCGCCCCAGGAAAGCGATGCACGTCAAGAACAGAATTACGAACTCGAATATTCATCAGACTCGTCGTTAGGCCTCAGCGTGGACGACGACTTGCATGATAACAATGACGAAATAGTCGCACATTCTCTATTATCTCAAAATAGGCACATGAGAGTTATAGAAGAGACCATTTCCCAACTTTACAAAATTAATTCTATTATCAAGAAGCCAGAATTGGACAACGAAGAGCGCAGAGTTGGACAGTGGCTTACGAGAGAAGATCCCAATCGAGAAAGGGAGTTGGAGGAGCTAAAATCCTATATCTCGTGGTCATTACACCACAGATTTCCTCGACTCAAGGGTCTGCAATTCCTCCAAGATCGCCTAGTACAAACCGTTATTGATAGGCGGAAACGACTTCTTTATCGGCAAGCCCATCGTATTAAACTGGAGTCTGGAACCCATGATGTGTTTCTTCAAGCAGAAGCGGACTCTACTTCGAAGCCAGAGCCAAATCTTGAGGCGCTCAGCAACCCGAATCTTGAGGAACTAATTACCACACGGGTCACACGTCAGGAAAGGGCGGTGACCTTTGTTGATACCGAAGCCTCAGTGGTCAATCGAAAGGGCTTCTCGACATATGCTAAATCAGCTGTTCTGTCAGCAATATCCCCATCTGTACAAGAAGGGCTTTTGAAGTTGGACGTTCCCGGACCTCCACAGCCTTTAACAGGCAACGTGGAAACGATTTGCCCTTATTGTAGCCTGCCACTTAAGAAAGACATTGTTCAAAAAGGAAAAAGTCTACAATGGACGTGAGTAAAGAGGATAAATCTTTGATGGTATGCAGGACTAAGCATAAGTAGCCGTCATATTTTGCATGACATCCGACCTTATATCTGTCTTTTTGAACGCTGCGATAATCCAACGAGACAGTATTCTAACCAGGATGAGTGGACAACACACATGGCCTCACAGCATGCAAAGATCTGGGCCTGCCAGGCAAAGGGCCATGAAGAATATATCTTCCAGACATCTACTGACCTCGAAGCCCATCTTTTTAGGGAGCATTCTGACATTCTTTCCGATGATCAAATCTCACTTATGATCAGCAAGAGTACCAGGCCTGCTCCAGATATCTTCGCAGCCCTCATGATAGATGATGCATCAAAAGGTGGCAATACCTTATCTGCCTGTCCATTCTGCACTGAGCCTGAAACACAGGTTGAACAATTTGGAGATGGTATTACTGCTACGTTCCCACCAGAATCCTACAAGAGGCTTCAATGTCATATTTCAGGTCATCTCGAAAGTATCTCTCTTGAGTCACTTCCCCCGCGAGATAATTGCGAGGACAGCGTTCCAGGTCAATGCGAATCAAATGTAGCCAACTCTCAGATCTCCACAGAACCCGACAACAATGACAACGAGTCGATTTTGCTTTCGGATGTAGCCAACTCTCAGATCTCCACAGAGCCCGACGACAATAACGAGTCGATTTCGCTCTGCAGGCAATTAAACAAATGCCTTGTCTCGTGCCTAGATGATATGGAGTTCCTCCCATTGAGCGCTATTAATACAAAGATAACTGGAAAAAACATCAAGCTGGAAATTCCCGTTAGGAAGCGAGGTTTCTCAAGTCGCACTCTGCCACAAACGATACTGAGCCAGGCCAGAAGCGTATTTTCCATCCTAGCTCTTATACAAGAAACGCCAGCGATTGTTGATCTCGTTCGTCGGGACAACATCAAGGATGAAGATCTTCCTCTCGCTCGACAATCTATGAGTGGAGATGATGAGAACATCCTTGTGTCCCCCAAGACTGGCAAGAAATTCTCTTCATTTTCGTTCTGGCCGCAGAAGGCGAGGGTGCGAGACTTTCTTAACTTTCAATGGCTGGTACTAGCGCCTGTACTAAGCCTTCTCGGCCAGCATATCTCACTGGATCCGAAATGCCCTCTTCCCCTAATAGACTGTGGTATGAAATACAAAGGTGGCCCGAACAGCGTGCTGCACAAGTGCAAGATTCACATCGCCCACCAGAGACTCTTCAAGGTCACAATGCCCATCGCCTACATGAACTTTCAAAGGCTAACAAGATCTAGAATGATCCCGAGCCATATGTTGCTGTCAAGGAGGTTATCTATGAGGAGATGTTCGAGAGAGAAAAGGAAAACCTAACCCTTGCACAGTCTCTCAAGCACGAACATCTCATCAAGCTGATCGCTACCTATCAGAAGGGGCCCATATTCTACTTCATATTTCCCTGGGCTGACGGTGGGGATCTCAGAGATTTTTGGAAAGCCAATGACACAAAGGCACGCAACCAGGAACTTGTCCTGTGGTCTCTTCGCCAGATGCTCGGTATCGTCAGTGCGATCAGCGCTTTGCATGGAAAGAATATGCGACACGGAGGTATCAAACCGCAGAAGGTCCTTCATTTTCTCAAAGCGCAAGATGATACTATCATGGACAGTAGAGGAAGACTGATACTTGCAGATGTTAGAGTCAACTGCCAACAGTCCACACTCACATACGAAGCACCCGAAGCACAGTCAGATCAACGAGAAGGCAAGCCAAGAGGTCGACGGTATGACATGTGGTCCCTGGGCTGTATGTTTCTGGAATTCACTATCTGGCTTGTCTTTGACTACAGCACCGTCAGAAGCTTCAGAAAGTTTAGGCGCATCCGAGATGATCCCAAAGACGCATTCGGAAGTTTCTTCGTCCAGACTTCAGACAACCTGATACAGATTCACTCGGCAGTCATAGAAGCCATTGGTCATCTGCGGAGCCAGCCACTTTGCCGAGACAATACTGCTTTGGCAGATCTCATCC